>CM072821.1:47110397-47311100 GCA_036937905.1 Salvia rosmarinus | reverse complement strand
TCATCCTCTTCTTCGTCCTCGGGATCTTCTTCCTCATCGAGTCGTCCCTCTCGTGCACGAACCTGGATGGTCTGCTCCATCCTCTCCGATCGCATGGATGTCGCGATCGGGCCATAATCCTCGCCTCCGGATCCGTAACTAACACGTGCGGACCAGTAGGCATCCCGAGTGTCCGACACTCTCATCCTCGCTGTACGGCGATAGGGCTCTGCTGGAGGTGGTGGAGCTGCCATCGGCGGTAGGGGCTCTGCTGGAGGTGGTGGAGCTTCCATCGGCGGTAGGGGCGGGAGTGGTGGACGTAGAGGATGTCCAAAAGACAACGGTGGAAAAACAGGCGCCCCGAGTGCAATCGGTCGCGCTGCCCTATCCACTTGGGCAAGTCTGCCCTCATCAAATAGATACTTAGGGCACCACAGATTAACACCGCCTCGGAACCTCTGTGTAAAGCCACTCCGGCGTGTCGTCACGCCATGTATACTCCCTCGGAGGGAGGTAAGGTCCTCTCGGGGCGGCTCCGTAAATGCAGAAGACATAACTAAGATGGCTGATGAATCGCGGTAGGTCCGCGATCAAGTCGTAGTCTCCGCCCACTCGGTAGATGTAATCACCGGACACTTCCCGGCCATAATCTTCCCAGTCGTACGGAAGTCGGGTCAAGAGGCGCTTGACGCCATCGAAATCCGTCACACCATATATTCGTGCATCCTCCAATGTCCGAGGTATTGCGTCAAGAACTCTCCCAAGTCGTCGCCGTAACACATCCAATACTCCCGATAAGCACGAACTACTTCCTCGGGCGTGGCGTGTGGTCCTAACCTCCTCCTAGTAGTATACCGCATCTCCTCCATCTCGCCACGCATACAAAACTAGCGTAAGTCAAACTAAACATTATCCGATAAACAGATAAGATACACTTAAACGCATCTGTTAAGCAGCTAGGATAAACCGGACAATCTATAAGGCAGATAACAATTCAAACACATCTGATAAAATGATAAATGTTATAAGGAAATGTTTTCATGTACATTACGTCGTAGCTCTCTTATTTTACTAGGAAACTTATTATCTAGCAGCGTTCTAAAGTCTATGTTATACTATGAGGTCTTTGTACTAAGTAAAACTCGAACTAAAATTCTATAGACTCTCGTGAATTCTGGAGATAGAAACAGGGTTTCAGCCCTTCATAACAAATGAATATCAGTGTTACGAGTACGCAGGCGAAAACCGTGCGTAATTCGGAGTTCAGACGAAAGAGAACGAGCTAAAACAAAATCACTGCGCAATGCAGAAAAATTTCGCGCGCTCGCGCCAAGATTGTTAGCGATGCCGACACCGAGGTCGTGCATGCCGTTGCCGATACCGGTAGTACAAGCTACCACGGTCGATATATCGAAGTCGATGTTATGGACTTTCGAAGTCAAAGTCGACGATCGCACATGCCGTGGTCGTCGTTGAGGTCGAAGATGCGCAAGGTCGAAATCAAATTTGCACATGCCGAGATCGAAGATGAGTCGCACACGTCGAGTCGTGAGTCGCACATGCCAAAGTCGCAGTCGCAAGTCGAAGGTGAGTCGCACATGTCGTGAGCAAGTCGTAATGATGGTGTCGGCGTCGTTCGTTTCAAAGTTGAGGTCCTAATCGTCTTTCACATTCGTCCTTTGCCTTCAAGCTCGAGGCTATCGTTACTTTCGTTGTTCGCGTCATTCTTTTGTTCTTGTAAGGGAAAGAAGTTCGTACTTCTATGTTCTTTTGCAATATGTGATCATGCTTCTTATGTAGTCTATGTTCTTCTTGTGATGACATATCATTCGTCATAATCAACCTTGAAAATTGAAACTAAAGTTTCAAAGAATGAAAACACGCTTCATTCATACATGCATATTTCTTTGAATTCCAAAGAATCTATCATTTCAACATTGGCCACTTACGTTCGTTTCAAGCGTATTTACTCATTATACGAAATCTTGAAATTTGAACAAATTGGATTTTGAAAACTTGAAAGTCTTATCCAATTTCATAATATAACTTATTAAAGCATGTATTAATTGAATTACAAATTCAACATTTCATTTCAATAATGCTTATTATCGAACATAGAATTTGAGAATGAAATCATTTACCTCGTCCTTCCCAATCATTTGATGACTTTTATTGATGTGATGGAGTGTTTTGAGTATAGTCACATAATTTCTAGAAGTCTAGTGACTCAATCTTCAGACTTAACTTGAAAGAAGTCCGTTTTGGATCAAAGTATCGTCGATTTCTAGAAGTCTGCTGACTCGATACCACTGAAAGAAGGTGGATCCCATAATCCACTAAAGAAAGGCGGATTAAAGAGGACTAATACTAGGAGCGATGAATGGGATTCATGATAGCCTATTTCAAAGACATAAAACCCTCACAATAAGACAATTCAACCATAATATACATTAATAACACAATGTACAAAGAAAGCTAGGCCATCAGATCCAAAAGAATACCAACGATCTGAAGGACTTAAACTATTAACATTCAGACATAAGCATAATATTCAAAGTAGACATTGTTCAAAACACAGCGGAAGGCATGTGAATACGCGTATGACGACGTGCACCCAAGGTTTCTAACTTAACATTCAAAAAGCATTCAGACTTCTCAACACCTTCCATCATCATCATCAACAGCTCAACCTGCACATTTAAAAACAAACATGCAGGGCTGAGTACAAGAATGCACTCAGTGGACTCATGCCAAAACATTTTATCGTATTTAAATTACACTGCCACATCATGGTAAGACATAAGGGTTTTACTTGAAATGCCTTATGCTTACTAAATCATTTTCATCAGTTCATAAACATCATTGCTTGGCCAAGCATTTTACTTGCATGTATGATCCATGTCCTTAATCTCATTATAACATTAACATTTACGCCGTAGAAGGAGGCCTCCCTCTACGTCGCCGTGACCGGCCGTGCATTGTCCTTACAGCTCCCACAGTCACTATTTTCTTGTGTACACGTTAACCCTAGCCAGGTATAAGCCTTCCGGCATAGGATCCGAATTCGATTTCATTTATAAGTTGGGAATGACCCAACAACATTCATTCAATTCATGGATAGGATTCATACATAAAACATAAACATTTTTGGCAGGTAATTTCATAAACATTTTATCATCATCTTTGATATAAACATCGTAATAAAATCATTTGTTCAACATTTTATCATTTAAGAGTATAGTAAAGCCCACCGGACTCCTTGATCGTCAAATTTTGATTCTCCTTCAAGTCAAGTCGTCGCTTCGCCTTTCTACACCTTTACGTAAAAACGATCGTTGGTCACGTTTTGAGATTTTCAAAGTTTAGAATAAACTTTGATAACTTATTCTAATATAACTTGAATTCCTTAACAATTCAATACGCCGCTTAATCGCAGATTTTGAACTAACATTTCGTACTCGAGATATGTTCAACTATTTTATTTTAACCTTTTAGGTTAAACGTTTAACGTATTTACACGTTTTTCGATGCAAGGATTTCAATTATGAAATCTTTTCTCACTAATGAGATTTCCTTATATAAATAATACGTTTTACACGTATTAGTGTATTTTTCGAACGTATTTCATACGTTGATTTCAAAAGTCAACATTTTGACTTTTCTTTATTAAATTCATTAATAATTCATATTTTAATATCTAAATTCAATATAAATCGATTTTCAATCGATTTCTTTTCATAAAGTCCTAAATCTCGATTTTTCACGTAAATCGATAAACTTCATTAATATTTTTCTTAAATATTAATTAACTTATTCTTTAAACATTATTTTTCATTTCTAACGTTATTTAATATAACGTTTCGCCATAAACATAGTATTCCATGTTTATAAAATTTCATAAATTCTTAATATGTCTAAATTAATTTCTAGACATATAATGTATTATTTTTCTTGATATTAAGGATTTAAAATCCTTAATGTATATATATAAACTACGGTTTTAAGCTCCTTTTTCATTCTTCTTCAAAATTCTTCTAAATTCATATAGTGTACTATTTTATCATAGTGTCACTAATATGTATTAATATTAACTATAGAAAAATTGAGCATCACTTATTCTATACTTATAGGTCTCGACTATTTTCAAAAAAAATAGCCAAACAATTTTCTAAAATTCTTAATAAAATTATACAAGGTTCCAACATTAATCTATAACATAATTATAACATATAGTCCATCATATGAAATTTCTATACCAAGATATGTATGTCCAGGGTTTCGGTTTTCCAAACACCTAAACTAACATTTTATAAAATTCTAATTAAATTACAAAATGCTTATACAACATAGTGTAGTAACATTACATCATTACATTCACTAAAAATAATTAAAATCATGCATAATTCCATCATGAAAACTCACGGTCACTTTGAAATAAATGGGCAAATAATATCTAAAATTTCTAGTAAATTCATGTAATACATAATCAATGCCCTAGATCACTAATATGCTATTACATTTCTTAAATAAAATTTGTACAAAAACTTCTATTTTCTTCCTATTTTCGGTAATAATGAAACATATAGCATATGATTTTTTAAATTTCCCAAAAATCACCATGAACTCCTACTACATCATATATCAATAATTCATACTCAAATCATTCATGAAATTTTCGATCATTATCATAATTTTCATAACATGTTTAATTTCAATTTAAACATGATACATGCTTCTATAATATCATACTACACAATTAATAATGAACAAGCTATCATGCTAGCATTATTTCATTACTACACATGCTTGAAAAAATTTAAATTGAACCATTGGATGATTTAAAACTTAGGTACAATCGAAGCTCGTTCGATTTCTAACCTTTTAACGGTTTCGATTTTATGAGCAAGCTTTAGATATCAAGCTTTTGGTGATGGAAATCAAGAACACACAAGGTATTTTAAGATAAAGCTCACGGTTTTTGCTTTGAGAGAGAAAGTGTTTCTAATGTTTATGAAACATATTACTTAAGTAAATGAAGTAATACCCTTACTCCTTTCACTCTCTCTCTCGGTTCTAAACTCACACACATGCAAGACAATTTATTTGTGACTCACCATGTAATACATCATCAAATAAATATCTCTTACAAAAGTTAGTGTATGAAATAAAGTTTTTGAAAAAACAATTTGACTTCACTCATTTTCTTCCATTGCATCGACATATGTACAAAGGAAGGAATTTTCAGATTTTCTCATATTAGGCATGTGCATAATTTACACTCTATCCCAAAATTTGATACATCATCAAAGAGTAGTAATGTAAGCTTATTTCTCCATTTCTCAACATAATATACGGCTATAAAGCCTTAACACACTCCCACTTGGTTGACCACTTAGTTTACTAGGTTATTGTGTACAATATATCACTTGCATGAATTAATTCACAACTTAGTAATTCATGCTCCAATAAATTGACGTGAATATTGCACACCAAATAGCTCAAGGCTATTTCAATCCTTTATGTACTAAAATTTGATTTTTCATGCTAAATATACACATATATCATAATATATATCTTAGATGATAAATTATATCATAGGAAAAATTATTGGTATAATTTATAGGTGAAAACACTAATTTTGAATTAGGGTTTTCAAAATTAGTGCATTGTTCAAATAATTAATCCTTAATATTCTAGCATTGTTTTAATGCTAAATAATATTCTAATTACTTATAATAATCATAGGAATTTAAATACTATGATTCCTTGACCATTAATCTCATTTTTCTATTCATCTCTAAACGTTAACGTTTGAAACGTCTCAAAACGTTAACTATCGACTCATCTCAAAATGGTCGTAATAAAGTCGTAGTTACTTTATTTAATTATTCCATTAATAATGGAATTAAATTCTAAGCTTCACTGCTTAGAAAATTTCTCAAAATTTTAACTATCGATACTCAATCGACGTTAAAATTATCTTCTTAGAAACACTTTATAAACTTTTATTCCTTAATTCACAATTCTTTGTGAATATAAAATAGAATTCATTACTCAGTAATTATTCGAAATCATTATTCGATAAACTACTAATTCAATTATTTGGTGAAACCCTAATTTACTGAATTAAAATATCGTAATTAGGCATTTAATTCTTCGGGATATTACAATGACCAACAAATGTTGGTTTCGTTCAAGTACACGAGCACATAAACTCGGTTCATTCTTCTCTTAAGAGAATCTAATGTTTTTCGAGCACATGTCTGTGAGATATGTATATACAATCATCATCTCGCAAGCTTGAAGCTCTCGCACCATTTATCATCATATCCCGATCTTGAGAAAGGAATGAAGATTATTTTAGGGCAATTTAATACTTTGATATGCAATCTACGCAATTAGTTAGTTCCATCTCGGTTAAGCACGAGAGTTTACGAGTTACCTCGTGTTTCTACTTATCGGGAGGTTGAACAACTTCAGATTGCACTTGAAAAGTTCTAAAGGCGAGGTAAGGTTCTTCTAAACTTTGTGGTGATATATTACGATTGTTTGTCTTGTGTAGATGTCCGTCTTGGTCGATTATGTTTATGATTGTTGCGTTTTGTATTGAACTTTCTTTCCTTACCTTTGTTATGCTATGCAACTTCCACAAGATAGTATAAAACTCAAGAACTTTAAGTGGTACATTATATAATGAGACTTGATTTATGCATTGAGATTTGAATCCATGGTAGGGTTTTGTCTATATTATTATTCTCTCTATATACTTTGTTTAGTGTGTACTATAAAGCAAAAATTATGAAGGATATATACTATCTCTTGCAGAAAAGCTCATGGCCCGATCTAGAGTCTTTGCCTTCTCTCAATGAACATAAACAAATAAGGATCAAATGTGAATACGATCAGTGACAATACCCGATGATGATGCGATGTGCGGGAAATCGATCCTCAACTTTAGAAATTCGAGTCCAAAGTAGCTTGGGATCATATGGTGATGCATAAGTATCACGGATGCATTTTCAAACTTAAGCTTCTTGTGGGGTCACAATTTGTTATATAATTGCGATGGGCGTGGGGATGGTTACGGCATGTTTGTTGTTCACAAAATCATTTTCAAGAAAAGCAATGTGTTTACAAATATGGTGGATGAAGAAGATGAAGGAGATAGTCACATATTATTATCAACCTAAGTATTTTGTTTTCCCCCTTAAATCTTAATCAATCAATTGGTATTTATATTGTGTTATTCTTTCTTTCTCTTTTTCTCCTAGTTTTTAGTTAGGGTAAATTGGGATATGTGGTGATTGGTGAAGGATGGGGGATTGTAAAGCTTTTCTTCCTCTTCAAGTTTTGTTTCTCTTTGTCTTTGATTGAGAAGAAAACTGGGAGTTGTCTATTTCAGAAGGAAGGTAAAAACTGTTGCTTTATGATAGTGGCGTATAGAGTGGTCCGAGTTAGTCGCTGATTCTATGGTGGTTGACGATGGTAATTTCATACTATTTGTTGAACATAATGATTTTTATGTACTAAATTTTATTTCTTACCATTTTACATCTTATTCTAATAATGTAGATGAGATCAAGTTAGATGATTGATGTTGTTGAAGCAAAGATGGTGAAATGCTTGAAGATGGTGAAGTTGATTTTTTTTTTTTATGAATTTTAGTAGCTAGTTAGAAAATACTTGTAGCTAGTTAGAAAATACATGTAGATTGGGAATTTCCCGGATATAACGTTTTGAATGCTTATGAAATGTGTACCTTGATTTTGATATAAATATTATGAGAAATATTTTATATCTATTTTGGATTATTATTTTAATTAGCGAAATATGCATTCAAATTATGAAAACAGTATTAAATAAATAATAAAATAACAAAAATATATTATTCAGTTATAGACCACGGGGAAATGCGCGTGGTCTATAATGTCATAGACGACGGGGAAATGTTGTGGTTCACCTTCAGGTGGCCCGTTGTCTATAACATTATAGACCACGCGGTTTTCACCGTGGTCTATAACTGAATAGACCACGGGAAAATCCACGTGGTCTATAGCCGCACGTAATAGACTACACCTTTGTAGACCACGCGGATTTTGGAAATGGACCATGGGCATTCCCCGTGGTCTATTAGCGAAATTCTTGTAGTGTAAGAATCACAATCCGAACGGATTTGAGGATGAGAACACGACGAGTCTACGATGATGAAGCGATTGCTTAACTGGAGGTTCGCACGCAGCTATGAGTCTCAACCTCTCTACGCGAAGGAATTCCGAACACCATGCATGTTGCCTCTATCGTGGCGATAATGAGAAATCAAAGTATAACGTTAAGGAAGTATAAAAGGAAAGATCAAATTGTAAGTACATGATGGGAACGGATATGATATGATGTTATGTTACGAATAGAAATTAGGAATCCAGAACCCTATAAGATAGGGTGACCACTTAGCCTTTACCCGAATGCTAAACATCGAACGTTTGTTATGTCCTAAGAAACCATGCAGTCTCTTCCCATAGACCAAACCATGAAAGTAGTTTCATAAGAACTTAGAAATATAAGATGATTCGGACGATCTTTACAACTAGGCGTCCTTTATCTTCTAGAGCCACACCCGAGGAGGTGGTACGCTCCTATTGTTCCTACCAGATATGCCGAGGAGACGACATCAGCGAGTTCTTAGCTCATTTCGTACATCATTGGGCTACTGCACATGCCCGTGTTACGTTATATTATGACAGTGTGCTTCGCCTGATCGTGAGACTGCCATCCGAATGTCTGAGTTATGCCCGTGAAATATCAGCAGATTACATCTATCGACGCCGGGAGAGCTTCGATCTTAAGACGGATTTGCCTCATTCCGCCAGTCACCTGAGCTACGTATTCATAGTATACGGAGCTGCACCCTATGGATCGTATCTCCCCGAGTGGGAATACACCTGGCGTGATGAGATTCCCGAGTGGCTTCACCCGGATGTGCCTCGTTCGGCATCTGATGGACCCGTATTCTTGCCTAGTTGTGGCAGGAACATGTTCGAGGTGGGACCTTTCCGTCCCTGATAGCTCACTTTTCCGATCCTACCGCTAGTAGAATTCGAGCCCCGTCATTAACAGCCCAGACCATCGCCATCGATCATTCCATGCCAGCACCCACCTCTACCTGTAGGCTCTTCCCCAGTCCAGCCACCGCCACCTCCGCATGGACCTTTTTCCCCGATACTATGGAGATTGATGATCCACGTGGCCTAGCTGCAGGTACCGTGAGAGAAGCCTGTGCCCGTCCTACTGTTGCCCCGTTTCCAGACGATGTTTTTGAGGAGTTCATGGTCGAGATCCATCGAGACCTGGCTGCTATGGAATAAGCCAGGGTCATTAGAGTCTGAGAGCCCGTGGCTCCCGCACTCGATGCTGAGGTCAAAGACCCAGAGGAGGCACCTGAGGATGACCTACCTGCTGACTATGAGATAGAGGGAGTAGATAGTACCTATACTTCCGGTGCCGACTCCGATACACTGAGCCCTGTCTACAGATGGATCTAGTTATTAGGATAAGATAGTGTTTATCTATATACCCTTGTATATCTTTTGATGCATGCGGAAACGATGAATCGTTCTGACATGAACCCTTATTCTGATGACCACGGTAGCATTTAGATTTTTATGCATGCGTGACTAGTTACCTTGAGTGATCTTGATATAAATTTTGAGCATTATACTCTTTACCTGACCTTTTGTGGATCTTAAAAGTGATGATGAAAATCCTCGTAGATACATTTGATTTGATATGATGATAGCTCCCCGAGAGCTTTGGTTTTTAAGGTTGTGATATGTGGTGTTCGATGACGTGCTGGATTTATGCTTATGATCATATATACATACCGTGCTAAGATATTTATGATCCTGATGGATTGTATAAGAAGATATTTGATTACTTGTATATATGATTCATATAGGATGCCGCCGAGAAGAAGAAATCGTGAAGTAACACCTGAGAGAGAAGATACTCCACCACCAGGCGAATTGAGGAACTATTCCTCAGACAGAACCCGCCCACTTTCAACGGGACTGGGAATCCCGTGGATGCTGAACTTTGGATTCGCGCGCTAGAGCAAATCTTCAACTTCCTTAACTGCACCTCTCAAGAGCGCTTGTCATGCGTTGCTTTCCAAATGACTGGTGACGCCGACTTCTGGTGGGAGGCGAAAAAGAAGACTATCCGAGGAGGAATTGGAAGATTACACCTGGGAGGAATTTAAGGAAGAGGTGTATGAGAAGTACATTCCTAAGAGCTACCGAAAAAGTAAAGAACATGAGTTCTACAATCTGCGATAAGGAAAAAAAAGGTCACAGATTTCGACCGTGCATTCTGCGAAATATAGCGGTATGCGCCTCAACTGGTCAACACTGATGAAAAGAGAACGGAAAAGTTTGGACGGGACTCCGTCATGAGATCAGGGTGACGCTAGCGGATCATGGGAATCTGACCTACTGCGAGGCCCTTAGTAGAGCTTTGGACATCAAGGCTGCTTTGCCTGAGGACAGGACTGTCGATGTGAATCCCCCGAATCACCAAGGGGATTGTGGGAAGAGAAAGTGGGAAGGACCCGACCAAGGTCAAGGATCCAACACTTGTCAAGCCGACAGGAGGCCATGGCAAGGGAATAACGTGTCATCTGGGCATGGGCAAGGAAATGGACGCCCCGTGGTACCGCTGGCGGAAACCGAAATTTGAGGCTCCCGTGTGCCCGGGTGCCATAGGGTCGCGAGGGGCATGCACATTCTGAATGACGAATGCTTCAAGTGTGGCCATAAAGGTCATTACTCCTGGGACTACCCTGGGATGCGCCAAGGGGGAAATGGCCGTCCCAATGTGCCCAACCGAGTCCAACCGGTCCGGGCTATCCAAACTCAATCGTTTTAGCAACAGCCCCCGATTCAGTACTTCTAGCCGATTCAACGATCATATCAACCATGGCGACAATGACGATAGCTGCAGCAGCAATACCGACAGCCCCAACAACAACAACAACAACAACCGCAACAACAACAACAACAAAATCATCAACAACAGCAACCACCACCACAAGCCAGGGCCTATGCCCTCAACCAAGAAATGAAATTCCCGTAGGAACCGCCAAGGAACCAAGAAAACTTGGCAGGCATGGGAATACTCCTCCAATTTCCTGTTATCCTACTATTTGATACTGGCGCCTCGTATTCTTTTATTGCTGAAGCATGCGTAGAGAACTTAGGATTAGATCCTAAACACGCTGAACAAATCATGAGAATTTCTTCTCCAGTAGTGTAACGGCCCGCCAACCCAAAGTACGGATTAGCAGAAACTGTTACTAATGACGGGGATTAACAACAGGAACAAAGACTTATTATGGGACTGCGAGGTGTATGATGACAAATTTCCAAACACTTCATACCATTTAATGTGACACATATATTGTACATACAAAAGCGGATCGTTTAGACTCTTGACAAAAGGTTCGACTCAAAACATAACTTATATAACTGCGGCGGAAAGACATGTGATTACACATATGGCGATATGTAATCAAGGCTATACTCATCAACGACGAAGACTCCAAGCGCTCAACACTTCAACATCCAACATCAATCGCTTCAACCTGCACATTTAAAAACAAATATGCGGCTAAGTACAAGAATGCACTTAGTGGGCTCGTGCAAAAACATTTTCTTTAATTACACCGCCCATAAGTAAGACACAAGGGTTTTAGTTGAAAATGCCTTGTGCTTACTAAAACATTTTCTCATTTTTCAAAAGTCGTCTGGCCAGACATATTTTTGTCTGTATGATCCATATCAGTTCTTGTATAGTAATATCATAACATCATCACATAACGTCATCACATAACATCGTCACACGTTGGTAGCAAACCAACAACTTTCAATATCATCATACCAGCCAACTACACATATAATATGACATCACATCAGGATCATCATACGTTGGTAGCGAACCAACAAATTTCAATATCATCATGCTAGCCAACTCCACATATAATATGACATCACATCAGGATCATCATACGTTGGTAGCGAACCAACAAATTTCAATATCATCATGCCAGCCAACTCCACATATAATAATATCATCATGCCAGCCAACTCCACATATAGTATGACATCACATCGGGATCATCATACGTTGGTAGCGAACCAACAACTTTCAATATCATCATTCGACCATCACCACAAATAATAATATCATCATATCGGATCAATCCTGGCGGTATAATCCTTGGCTTAGGATCGATATCGGTTTCTCATGGTTGGCGCTTGCAACAACTCGATAGGATCATCGTAAAAACATAAACACTTTGGACGGTAATCATCATTTCTCAGTGAAAGCTTGTAAATAAATTCTTTGCATTTGGCAAAATAAATAAAGGGTTTTCGAATAAAGCCCACAGTGCGTAGCTTTTCGATAACGTTCCTTTCTAAGTCGGCTTCAAGTCCACATCCCACCTTAGCGTAAGAACTATTTTGAATGCGTTGATCACGTTCGAGAGAGCGAACATAGTCATAACGTTCTACGTGTCGAATAAAGCTAACGCCGGACTTATTTTGACGTTTCCTAATCGATTAATGTCGATTATGAATTTTCTCAATTTATAAGAGATATTCTACCTTTTAATATATAATGTGCGTTTTAATGTACTTACGTAGCGTAAGTTACATTGTTACTAAACGTCTTCGTCACATATATCACGTATTATCGAATTACGTGCCTTTGACCTTGGTCAACGTTTTTGGTCAACAATTTTGACCAAGTCAACCTTTAGTCAACAATTTTGACTTTAGTCGACTCAAAGTCGACATTTTGACTTTTTCAATTTCTTATGTAATTTTCGATTTTAATGTACAATTCTTGTTCCAAAATTCCTATAAAATCATACTATGTCTAAAACATTATTTTAGATCATATTATATAATTATACTTGATAAAATAAATTTATAACATTAATATACATAAGGTATGGTTTTGATTGACATAATTCACCAACTAAACATTTTTCAAAAATTCGATAAATTCATATAACACTTAATCATCCTTAACTATCCTCATTATAACATAATTGTTATTTATTATGAACTATTGAATTTAATTTACCTAAGTCATATTCGAAATTTTTGACTTAGGTCCAAATAATTTTTATAAATTTCAATAAATTCCTACAACCATATATTATGAATCTATATCATTAATATGATATGATAACATAAACATGGTTTATATCTCAATATCATATCATATATTATAATTTTCGAAATTCTTGAACTTAGGTACTAAAGTTTTCCAAAAATTCTACATAAATTCATATAAGCTTATTTAATACCCTAGATTATTATTTCATGCTCAAATCAACAATTAAAAATCAAAATCATCAACATATTCCACTTACATATTTTCGGTCCATTTAGTAAATTTAATAGCATGCTTAATTTGTGATATAATCATAATACATGCTTAAGAATATCATATAAACATGATTTCTAAACACTTTAGCATATAATTAAGGTTTCGAAAATTTGGAAATAATTAAACTAAGCTTATAACATGAAATTTAACGGACGAAAATCGAAAGTTCTAGCATGTATACGAAGCTAGGATGAATTCTAACCTTTTAATCGGAGTCGATTATCGGTGGCAACGTTTTTCTATCTAAAATTTGGAAAGAATTGAATGAACTCTCTCTCAAGAATTTCCTCCCTCATTTTCGGTATTCATGGGAGCAAAATGGAGAAATTGTAACCTTATGCTATTATTTATAGACTTTGTCCACTTGCATGATAATTATCACATAAGATAACTCTTATTATCCTTGTACAATTGGTCAAACTTTTAGTCCCACTTGGCTTAGCTTAGGGACAAAGTTTTAAATTTTCTTATCTTATCATATTAATCCTTATCAAATCCAAAATATCTCTTTTCTTTTCCTAATTGTTCACGGCAATCTCAATTGCATGGAATTATTCTTCAATTATCTTCATTATGGTATACATATAAATTGAATATATATATGTCCTACGTATTCTACATAACTCACGCCAACTTCAACAATTGGCTCAATTTGATTTATTTCTTATGCTATTATATATACTAATATTACTTATAGGATAATGTTATATTGAAAAGTCAATATTTTACACCTTGACTTTATTTTATTTTCACACTTGTTCATACTAATTTTCAACAATTTCTCCTACCACAAGACAAGGATCATAGTTACTTGTTCCAATTGAATACATATTCTATTAATATCTCTTAATAATATCTTATAACATAATAATAACATAGCATTAATTAAAGGATGACATTTTATTCTTTTTCACGCCACAAAGTCCATATTTTAGGCTCCTTCATTACAAGTGGACTCCCACTTGTGCAATTTACTAATACACCTTATATTATAAAATAATAATGTCTCACTATAATAATTATTGCATAGCATTATCAAAGAATGTGAATTTTATTTATTAATACCTAGAAGTGCTAATTTTAGGCACTTATATACAATAAATGTTACACATTTTATTTTTTGCAATTAATAGCTATGTGACATAATATATGTCCTAGATAATAAATTAAATCATAGGAAAAATTATTAAAATTATCCTATGTCACAATTCACTATTTAGAACCTATTTTAGAAAATAGGAAACAATTATTCAACAATTGTTCCTTAATTCATCTAGCATTATTTTAATGCTACATTATATAAAAATAATATTCTTATATCATAAAATAATCATAGGAATTTAAATTTTATAATTTAGTGATCATTTGGTGAGTTATCGACTAAATCTAAAAGCAAGCGTTTGAAGCGTCTCAATATTCTCATAGGTGAATTATCTCTAAAACATTTAAAATAAAGTTGTAACAACTTTACTTATTCCTATAATAATAGGAATTTCAATTTAAACTTAAGCGCTTAATAATCAGAAGGCGTAATTGTCGAATTTTTCCGCGTTAGAATATTACGTTCGAAGAATATCGAAATTATATTCCTTAATTCACTAAGTGTCGGTGAATATCACACGAAATTATAAATTATGTTCAGTCAAAATTAGCGTTGGTGATTAAGATTTTAATTATCGAGTTGAACTCTAAATTACGATTTAGATTATCGTAATTAAGCATTAAAATTACAGGATATTACATTCTACCCCTTAAAATAAATTTCGTCCTCGAAATTTGCATATCGAAGCAAAGTAAGGTTATCTTTGCACTATAACAATCTCAAGTTTCCACGTAACTTTCTTTTGTCCATGGTCCCTCCATTGGACTTTTACCAACGGCGTAAGCTTCTTTCTTAACCGTTGAATCTGGCGATTAAACAATCGCAGATTCGTTTTCATAACTCATCTCTTGATTCAAGAATAACGTATCATGATGGTCATGTTTTGGACCATAACGTACTCTCCTTAACTGTAACACGTGGGAAAACATTGTGTATATTCTCCAAACTTGGTGGAAATACCAATCTATAGGCTACTAGGCCTTATTATTTCTAGGATCTCACAAGGTCCTATAAAACGTACTTTCACTCCCTGATCCTCCAACATAGAAATTCTTTCAATGGAGAACTTTAATACACTTTATCTCGCATTCAAGATGCAGCTCATATCTCACGCATATCGGTAAGACTTTTGCCTACCATGAGCTTCTTTCTTTCATTGCCTAATTCGCAATCATCTTAATCATTTCCTTCACGAATCGGCTTTAAAACTTTCCTCTTATTTTTGTTATCTCAATAAAGAGATGCTTGATACTTTCTTTTATCTTGTGCCTCGCATGGGCCATGTTGCTCGGCAGTTATTGTCGTAGGTAAACTTAATAAGTGGAAAATCGTTCCAACTTGTCGTCAATTCTTTCTTTTCTAAGCGAATTCATATTCTAAAGATAACCTCAAAATCTTTATACGATGCGAGACGTATGATTTTCTTAGTAAACAACTGGGTTAACTCATTAGACCCAGAAACAGCCTAAATAGGCATGAACTGAACATATTTGATAAGTTGATATACTACTATCCACATAGTAGTGTTAACTTTTGACTTTGGTAATCTTATCTCAAAATCTATTGTTACGTTATCCCATAGGTTTATTAATACAATATTCTTACTCATAGGCAATCGTGATGATGTTCGACAATTTCTATCCTTCTCTTCTTAACTCGCTTTACTGCTGCTGCTAGTTCTAAGTCGTTGTGATGAATAGCTTATTATCTTTCTCACATCAACACGCGGCATCACATTTATTAGTCCATGTAAATTTAAATTCTATTTTGGATAGCTGTGTCATTAGCCTTGCTATCTTAGAGAGTCTTCAATAAATTTTCGATAGCAGCCAGCGAATCCCATGAAACCTTTGTTCTTATTTGGGTCGTTGATTTCTTCTATCCTCGTATTGCTTTTAACTTCCGGCGGATCCATATGGATTCCTTCTAAAGACACAAGATGTCTAAGGAATATTACTCCTTCAAGTCGAATTCAGCTTAAATAGTCTTAAAAATTTATTCGACTTTAGTGTCTGCAAGAATGGTTCTTAAGAGTTCTTTATACTCTTTCTTTGCCCTTCGATTAGATGGGAATATCATCTATGATGTTTTAAGATAATTTATCTTAGTAGGCGCGGAACACTCGATTTTTGAGGTTCATAGCATGGCTGGCGCATTAGTTGGTCCGAATGGCATAACTATAACTCCTAGTAGTCACATCTTGTTCGGAAAGCCATTTTGGGTACATTGTTAGCTCGTGCCTTAAATTGATTATAGTCGATTGAGATCGATTCTCGGGACTACTCTGTTCTTTTCCACCGTTGAATACTCGTTTATCCTTGGTAATGGATTATTAACTCTCGATAATCTATATACTTTCTTAATGGGCTATCTTTCTTCTTTGACAAACAAGTGGGTGTTTCTTGGGTGATACACTAGGTTCGATGAAGCTTAGATTTTATAGCCTTTAAGCGTGAATCTTTATCTTTCACTTTCCTTGAATCCATTTGATAAAGGTACTTTTAACTTGGTTTAATAATGGTTCTAACTCGGTGGTAAATTCTAGCCGCTTATCGGGGTAATATTGCTAAGTTGTCAAGGTATATCTAGAAATTCTCGAAAAAAAATTCACATCCTCTATCTTAATTTCTGCTTTCCATCATTTGCTTAGATAAATAAGGAATGCTCGACATCCCTTCTTGTTTAATAATCCCCTTATTTGTAGTGTGGGTATGGTTGGAATTTCCTTCCCATGTGGATTCCATAGAAATTAGCAACTTCTTTAGGAGAAATGGAACGAAATTTCCTTCTCTGATGCGGGATTGTGGAATGGTTTTCGACTAATCAATTCTTTCTTAGGATTATCTCTATGTCTCATATAGGTACTATGTTCAAGTTCTTTACTAAAGTCTTAAGTGATTCTAAGTTCAATTCTAAGTTCGAGTAAATACGTATGGCGACCATGATCCTTCTTTTAAGTGAAGAGATTCTCATTCTTTGATTTGCTTATTCTGATTTGAGCTCTAACGTATCCACGCATGCTCTTACTATTCTTGTGATAATGAAATGTGAAGCACTTGTCTTCGAACCAAAATATCTTAGGTATACTGAGAAGTTTTCTCATACCTACCATTCTTTCCTGGTTTTTGGTCATTCTGTCATTATCATACTTTCTTAACCAGTATGAATGATTCAACTTCCTTCTTCCTCTTTATCGTTCCTTAGAATATATCTTCCATATATTCTTTCTTTTTAAAATTCTTTCAAGAAGAATCCCTGTATTAGCATTTATTATGCTATCATGTGTAATATCCTTTTTGGATATGTGTCATTTCTCTTAATCTCCATTGGTTTGACTAAGTGGTTTCGCATAAGTTAGAATCCCTTGTTTGCTGAGAACGCATCATACTTTTGCCTTGACGTCATATATCTTTACTATCTTCTTGACATTCTATGTTTACTTCCTTTCAATGCTAAGGTACCCAATATTTCACCTTATGGTCATCTCATAAATATGAGGAAACTCTTTTCAATTAGATTCACCTTAAGGTCATTCCTTGTGAATTCTTTCCTTTATTAAGCTTGAGCATATTTCCTTTGCAAATTTCTTTAAAGTTATCTCACTTGATTAATTACTAAATCACGCATAAGGTGGCGTTTTGTCTTTATAAACTTAGGTGCACGGTTTCATCTCAAATAACAAATCTATTTCTTGATCCACTTCTTTCCTTCAAAGGATTTGCTTTACTTATCGTAATCAAACTGTTTGCAAAACTTATCTCATGTTCTGGCTATATCATAATCAGTATACAGTAATTTCTCGGCTATTCTTAACTCTTGCTTGTTTTCTTGAGCATGATATTGTAGGGAAAACGTATGTTAACCCTCGCCCCGAGGATCTATCTTGGGTGTTTAATTCACCATACATTGATTATAAACCTAGCATGCGTCTATATAATTAAATCGCAACACGTAGGGGTTTTCACGTGTTTACCTTTGGATCGAAGAGGTCGATGGAGCGAGATGAATGGATCGAATGGATCGGACTCGTGCTTTGACCTTACGGACTGTATCCCGGCCCAATCTCCAGCGTCGGTGAGGACGATCTATGGAGAATACACCGGAAAATCACCGAGCTCTCTTCTATAATACTCTCGAAATTTTCTCTCTCAAGCTATATGAGATGGCGAAAATCTTGTTCTCAATATGTGAGCATTAACCTAGACTTCATCTCATACCTTATATTTATAATGCACTACCTTAATCCCATATGGAAATTACCATAATCCTATATGGAAATTACCATAATCCTATATGGAATATTACCATAATCTTAGGATTATTTCCATACTATCAGGATTATTTCCATACTCTCAGGATTATTACCATAATCTTATATGGAAAGGATCTATGCATATACCATAAATATAATAATATCCTTGTGGGATAAAGAGAATAAAATCTTGCCTTTGAGAGCTATAGGGGCGCCGATTTCCTCAGTGCTACGGGCCTGGATGGGCCAGCCCAGGGATCAAATGCAAGGAATAAAGATGGGCCTCAAATAAATTAATTATCTTATGTTCAGCCCAGAACATAAATTAATTTATAAACATTTATTCATGCCACTAGAGAATAAATGCTGACTTACCCCTTTATTACCGAAGTTGAGTCGGGCTTGCACTTAGACATTCTGAATCCCGTATTTAAGATATCGAGCGTCCATTAATCATTTATAGCAATCGATTGCTTAAACGATTAATAACTTCATATCCTTAAGTAGTACCACTCAACCTTATTATTGTACTTGAGCTAACTCAACCTCGGGGTTTAGTACAATAAACCTTTGAGCTCCTTAAGGGGCGTCATCATCCTAGCGGATACGGTGACTCGTCTGAGATAACTAGCGTGACATACAAGCACTGCCACCACCCAAGATGCGGAGAATCTTGGGTTAGAACATATAACCCTCACTCATAACAAGTCAAAGTGATGGTCAGCAACTCATACTCACCTAATACCTTATCGAGGTTTAGATCATCGTAAGTCACCGAGATCTTGGTTCTTCACGACGGTCGAGAAGAAGAACACATCTCATGTGATCCTTCAATACGTCGAGGCGTACCGGCATAGACAAGCAACTAAGTCAGTCACTTCTTATCTATCTGCAGCCCTAAACCAACAACTCGTCCTTAAGTCGTCTCAATCGTGAAACTTTTATATCTCATTAAGCTTGACCAATCATACGGACTTACGTGATCTTCTACACATCGTATGATCTAACTTATATATGAGATAAGGGACACAGATATATGCAATCAAGTATTCAAATCGGATAGGAGATTGTAATAGTGGTAACGAGAAACATTGTATACAAGCTCAACCAAACTGCTTTCGGTATACAAATCCAACAATCCGAAAGTTATATTACTTTTATACTTTGATTCTCACTTTTAAGATCAAGACCGTCATCATTACAATCTAGACTGGTAAGGTAGTATGTTTGTACATCGTAACTTATGTTCCAAGTACCAATGTCTTATTGCCAAATCTCAACTTCGGGGTATCTCTCTCATTCTTGGTTAAAAACTAGGAATAGCCTAGCTATTCACATATCTCATTATTTGATCCGTTGATCATACTATCTTTGGTTTAACCAAAAGTCTCAAATTCTTGGAATCAATTCCACTTAAACATAATCTTATTGATTTAGGGATGAGCGAGAGACTTATTAATGGAGATCTTTCGTTCTTTTATATCCATCAAGCGTGTCTTATTCATCTCCATACTTTTAACAGTCCGACCTTCAACGAGGTTTAGGGACAATCAACTATCTTAAAGATAAGTTGTATTCTTTCTTATTATGATATAATAAGAGGAGGGCATATCCCAAGGATATATAATATACTTCTCTTTGCTTTTACTCTAGCACTCAATGCTATAAAGTATCTCGTTCATAACTTAATCATCATACCCTCACGTGGAGGTATAACTTTACTGTTATCCTCAATCTCTGTAAGCCCATTAAGGGTCATTGCATCAATGTGCACTATAGAAGAGAATATATCTCGTCCCTTTGAGAACTTCTTTACATCCTAACTTGATGTCTATCACTTTACTGATTTAAAAACTTAGGTGACGGAATAAGTCAACTTGTCTCATACTTACTGGTTTCAAGCTTTGAAGAAGAATTCGTCATGACAATTTAAAAGAAGTATTGATTTACAACTTCTGATGACAATCTTGAAGATTTGAATCAATATACTTTTTGAATTGAATAATTGAGATATAGGGTCTGAAGACCAGAATGACGACTACTGAGATTTCTTTGGTCATATGGGGTGGCCAGACCCGTCACAAATACTTTCTCAGTCACACAAGGCTTGGCTTCAAAGAACACTGTATAAAATTTTGGTTTTGTAAACTTCTTTCCAAGAAAATGAGAAAGGCAGGTGGTTTCTCAATAGAAACTAGGTCATAGAGTTAAACTCGATGACAGAAATTGAGTGGAACTTGAAACCTTACACAGCTCATAATAGGTCATCTACAAAAGTTCTCATGTACGTCATATCTCTTCTTGTGCTACTGGGAATCTTATTTTCTAGCAGCATTCTAATATTCTTGCTATACTGTAAAGTTTTCGTTTCATGGACATCATAGGACTAGTCTTTAACTGATTCTCACGAATTCTGAAGAAGGAATCAAGGATTTGGGTCTTCATAAGAAATATAGTACCCTGTGATAGGAGTACATAGGCGAAAACCGTTCGTAAATCGGAATTCAAACGAGGGAGAATGAGCTAAAGTCAAAACACTGCGCAAGATAATTTTTGCTGGCGCCGAGATCAGGCAGCCAAGGTTGATATGAATTGCTAAGATCTAAATTAAAGAGGTTGACGCTAAAGTCGAAGCTGGCAAGGTCGATGTTGAAGTCGAGCATAAAAATGCCGACGTGGTTCACTTCGTATCTCTTTCTTCTCGTTTTGAAAACTCGTAATGTTTTCACCGATCTTTGTAACAAACATGATCAGTTGCGCCAGTATCTACTACCCAAGAATGGGTAGAACAAGTCGCTAAACATGTTTCATCACAAAAGCAAGCAGGCGTACCTTGAGCCTTGAGCATAGGGCACTTGGCCTTCCATGCCCGATCTTACCGCACTTGAAGCACTTGCCTTCTCCTTTGGCTTCTTCAAGCCTCCGGTGGCAACCATGTTCTTGCTCCCATTACTCCCACTATTTCCTCGCCTCTACCACCTTTGGTACCCTTTTTCTATTTCCATTTTGCGATGAAAATTTTGGGCCCTTAGATGTGCTAGCAAGAGCATGTGCTCCTTTTCCCATAACTCCTTCCGCAACGAGATCATTAAGCAACCGACTAAGTGTAAACTCGATCTTGCTCATGATCGCATTCACGCGAAAGTTCTCAAAAGACTTGGGCGGTGTATTGAGGATCATATCGACCTTGGCCGCCGTCGATACCTCCTCCCAACCGATCAAGACTATCCATGAGATGAGTCATGTGGAGACATGTTCATGGACGAACTTCCTTCTTCCATCTTACACGCCAAGATTTCTCTCATTGTGTGGAAGCGGATCGTCGATCCGACCGCCCAAACTTACTCTCGAGACTTGACCAAATATCGGTCGCGTCTACCATCGATCGATCTCGCAATTGCAAGCCTTGGACATCATAGTCATCATATAGCATTTAGCCATATTGTTTGACTTATTCCAAAGTGCCTTGACTCTCGCTGCTCATTAGTCGACGTCGAAGGGCATCGGGTTTAGGAGTAGTGAGAACAAACATGTGTTCTTCAATGATAAGAACATATTCCATGTTTCGTTTCGACTCGATAAAATTTGGACCGGATAACGGATTTTGTGCGAGCATATTGATAATCGGCGTAAGAGACATATCTGAAACGAAAATGTAAAACACATAAGCATACGATCGCAAATAATTCGTAACAATAATATTGTAACCTTTTGATAAATTCTAACCTTTTAATCGGAGTCGATTATCGGTGGCTAGGATGAATTCTAACCTTTTAATCGGAGTTAACGGACGAAAATCGAAAGTTCTAGCATGTATACGAAGCTAGGATGAATTCTAACCTTTTAATCGGAGTCGATTATCGGTGGCAACGTTTTTCTATCTAAAATTTGGAAAGAATTGAATGAACTCTCTCTCAAGAATTTCCTCCCTCATTTTCGGTATTCATGGGAGCAAAATGGAGAAATTGTAACCTTATGCTATTATTTATAGACTTTGTCCACTTGCATGATAATTATCACATAAGATAACTCTTATTATCCTTGTACAATTGGTCAAACTTTTCGTCCCACTTGGCTTAGCTTAGGGACAAAGTTTTAAATTTTCTTATCTTATCATATTAATCCTTATCAAATCCAAAAATATCTCTTTTTCTTTTCCTAATTGTTCACGGCAATCTCAATTGCATGGAGATTATTCTTCAATTATCTTCATTATGGTATACATATAAATTGAATATATATATGTCCTACGTATTCTACATAACTCACGCCAACTTCAACAATTGGCTCAATTTGATTTATTTCTTATGCTATTATATATACTAATATTACTTATAGGATAATGTTATATTGAAAAGTCAATATTTTACACCTTGACTTTATTTTATTTTCACACTTGTTCATACTAATTTTCAACAATTTCTCCTACCACAAGACAAGGATCATAGTTACTTGTTCCAATTGAATACATATTCTATTAATATCTCTTAATAATATCTTATAACATAATAATAACATAGCATTAATTAAAGGATGACATTTTATTCTTTTCACACCACAAAGTCCATATTTTCGGCTCCTTCATTACAAGTGGACTCCCACTTGTGCAATTTATAATACACCTTATATTATAAAATAATAATGTCTCACTATAATAATTATTTCATAGCATTATCAAAGAATGTGAATTTTATTTATTAATACTTAGAAGTGCTAATTTTACGGCACTTATATACAATAAATGTTACACATTTTATTTTTTGCAATTAATAGCTATGTGACATAATATATGTCCCGATAATAAATTAAATCATAGGAAAAATTATTAAAATTATCCTATGTCACAATTCACTATTTCGAACCCTATTTTGAAAATAGGAAACAATTATTCAACAATTGTTCCTTAATTCATCTAGCATTATTTTAATGCTACATTATATAAAAATAATATTCTTATATCATAAAATAATCATAGAATTTAAATTTTATAATTTAGTGATCATTTGGTGAGTTATCGACTCGTCTCTAAAACCGACGTTTGAAACGTCTCAATATTCTCATAGGCGAATTATCTCTAAAACGTTTAAAATAAAGTTGTAACAACTTTACTTATTCCTATAATAATAGGAATTTCGAATTTAAGCTTAACTGCTTAATAATACTGTAAGACGTAACTGTCGAATTTTTCCGACGTTAGAATATTACGTTCGAAAGAATATCAGAAATTATATTCCTTAATTCACTAAGTGTCAGTGAATATCACACAGAAATTATAAATTATGTTCAGTCAAAATTAAGCGTTGACTGATTAAGATTTTAATTATCGAGGTTAGACTCTAAATTACGATTTAGATTATCTTAATTAAGCATTAAAATTACGGGATATTACAAGTAGGAGGCATAATGTAATATCCCGAAGAATTAAAAGCCAAATTACGATATTTAGAACTCGTAAATTAGAATTTCACCGAGATATTAAATTAGAAAGATATCGAATAATGATTTCGATTGATTACGAAGAAATGAATTCCTATTATATATTCACTGAGAATTGTGAATTAAGGAATAGAACGTTATAAAGTGTTTCGGCAGTATTATTTTAACGTCGATTGCGTATCGATAGTTAACATTTCATGAAATTTTCTAAGTGACGAAGATTAGAATTAAATTCCATTATCAATTGAATAATTTAATAAAGTGATTACGACTTTATTACGACCATTTCGAGATGAGTCGATAATTAACGTTTTGAGACGTTTCAAACGTTAACGTTTAGAGATGAAATGAAAAATGGTTTTAATGATCAAGGAATGATAATATTTAAATTCCTATGATTATTATATATAATTAGAGTATTATTTAGCATTAAAACAATGCTAGAACATTAAGGATTCAAAAGTGATCAATTTGCTAATTTTCGAAAACCCTAATTCGAAAATTAAGGTTTTCTCACATGAAATGATACCATTAATTTTTCCTATGATATAATTTGTCATCTAAACCATATGTTATGACATATATCTATCAATGGCATGGAAAATAAAAATGGACCTATTGACTAAGTGAAAAAGCCGTGTGCTATGTATCATTAGGGCATGAAAAAAAAATTATTATTAACATAACTCTAGATGGTGATGTTTAATTACATTGGCAATGTATAATTGATTTATACCTTATATTAAAAGGAGAATTTAAATTAATTGCTCTCATAATACACTAAGGAGCCGATGGCTCATGTAACACATACAAGAAATAATACTTGTTGACTTTACCACTAATGCATGTAATTACTTGGTGATATATTTTATATACATTTAATTATTATGTCTTCCATTGTGGTTGTGTGAGGTGTTGACAACACACACCTCAATTAGTGGGATGTATCTAGGTATAGTTTCAAGAATTATTGTGTAAAATCCTTCATGATGCTATAGCCCACAATACATACTATATTAATAAAAATGAAAATCTTCCTTGTATGTATAGGTGAGTGCCGAGAGTGGGGGAGTGTATAAGGGTGTAGGATTTTCATTCTTCTCTCATTCACACTCACTCAAGCCTTGAACAAACACAAACACATTTCTTTCTCTCTCAAGCCTTTCTTTTTCTCTCCCTCAAGCTCAAATAGCCGAGAGCTTCACCCTTTGAAAAGCCTTGAAATTTCTTCTCTTCTTCCTTCACCAAAGCTTAGCCTATAAACATTCTTCCATAGATTCATACCATAGAAAGGTGCGGATCGAACAAGCTTCGATTATTCTTTAAATTTTACAAAAAATTCGAAGGTTGGGTCTTGTACCAATGCATGTGTTCTTGATGATTCTTGATTGTAAGATTGTACTAATGCATGTGTTCATAGTGTTCTTGATTGTAAAAGTTTGATTTTATGTTGTGCATGTGTCTTGTTTACAAAATTTGGCTAATGCATGTTAAGTTTGATCTATGGATAAGTAGGTGTTCTTGATTTCAAAATGTTATGCATGAGTGTTTGATCTCAAAATTTTGCTAACTTATGGTAAGTCATGCATCAAAAATGTGTAGCATGATGAATAGAAGCATAAATCATGTTTAAAAATTAATTTGAACATGTTATGAGATTTGTGATGATGATCGAAATTTTTAGAAATTATTTTAAGGTTAGATTATTGATCTATGATGTTATAAGAGTTCATAGCAATTTATTTGGAATTTTTGGAAAATCCTATGCTATTTCTTTTGAAATTACCAAATCATAAAATTCCTATGTTGGTGTATAATTTTATTTCGTGCATGCAATGACATATTGTTGATCTAGACCTAAATCATGTACTCTATGATTTTACTAGAATTTTTGGTATCTAATTGCTCATTTTTTTCAAAAAGGCCGAGAGCTTCCAAGCTCGAAATGATGATGATTAAATTTTTTTTGATGAAAATTATGATGTAATGTTGTTATACTATAGTATATAAGCATGGTGTATTTTTGTTGGAATTTTATAAAAATGTTTGATGCATATGTGAAAAGGACCGAGACTATGGACATGATTTACTTGGTGTAAAAATTAAATATGATGGACTATATGTTATAAATATGTTATAGATTAATGTTGGGACCTTGTACTAATTAATTAGAATTTTTAAGAATTTTTGGACAATTTTAAACAAAAAAAGTCGTGACCTATAAATGATAAATAGGTGATGCTCAAATTTTCTATAGTTAATGTTAATACATATTAGTGATTCTATGATAATATAGTACACTACATGAATTTAGAAGAATTTTTGAAAGATGTTTGGATGTTATAAAGCTAAATAGCCGTGAGCGATATTAAAAGTATTAAGGATTTTTAATCCTTAAATATCAAGAATAATGATGTATTATATGTTTAGAATTTATTTTCAAACATATTAAGAATTAAGAGTTTATAAAAAGAAATCAATTGAAAATTGATTTATATGGAAACTAAAGATTAAAATATAACTTAGTAAAGAATTTACTAATAAAAGTCAAAATTGTTGACTTTTGAAATCAACATACGAAATACGTTCGATAAATACGCTAATACGCGTAAAACGTACTAATTAGGTAAAGAAATCTTGTTGGTAAGAAAAGATTTCATAATTGAAATCGTTAGATCGAAAGACGTGAGAACACGTTGAACCGTTTGCCTAAAAGGTTAAAATGGTAATTGTTGAACATATCTCGTTTCTATCGAAGAACGAGAAATGTTAGTTAAGATATGCGGTTGAACGGCGTATTGAATTCGTTAAGGAATTCAATTTATATCGATATAGAATATCGAAGTTTATTCTAGACTTTGAAAGTCTCAAAATACGTGAACGATTTAACCAAACATCTCTTTACGTAAAGGTGTGAATGCCGACGATGATCGGACGTTGAAGAGTAATCGAATTAAAGACGATCAAATAGTCCAGGTGGGCTTTCTTATCTAAACAAAACGTGACTTTGCTATATTTTCAAATGATTTTATTTACGATGCTTATATCAAGAAATTTTGATAAAATGTTTACGAGATTACCTGCCAAAAATGTTTATGTTTTATGTATGTATCCTATCCTGAATGAATGTTATGAATGTGTTGGATAGCTTCCAACTTATGAACGAAATCGATATCGGATCCTATGCCAGAAGGCTTATACCTGGCTAGGATTAACGTGTACACCTAACGGTGACTGTGTGCTGTAAGGACAATTCATGGCCGGTCACAGCAACGTAGAGGGAGGTCTCCTTCTACGGCGTTAATGATAATGTTATGATGAAATGAAAGGGGATATGGATCATACATACAAGGAAAATGCCTGACCAGGCGATGATTTGAAAAATGATGAAAATATTTTAGTAAGCACAAGGCATTTCAAATAAAACCCTTGTGTCTTACCATAATGTGGCAGTGTAATTTAAATACGATAAAATGTTTTTTGTATGAGTCCACTGAGTGCATTCTTGTACTCAGCCATGCATGTTTGTTTTTAAATGTGCAGGTTGAGCTGATGATGATGGTGGAGGAGTGTTGAGGAGTCTGAATGTTTTTTATGTTTATATGACAAGTTAGAACCTTGAATACACATCGTCATATGTGTATTCACACGTTTTCCGCTGCAGTTTGAACAATGTTTCTATGATAAGATGATATTAACTGTTGAAGTCCTTCAGATCATTATAATTCTTTTGGATCTGTTGGTCTAGTCCACCTGGTATATTATGTTATTTTACATATGATATGCATCCTCATAATAGTCTTTCATGAACCCTAAATACTGTTCCTAGTATTAGTCCTCTCCAATCCGTTTTTAGGATTGGGGACGTGACAGAGTGGTATCAGAGCAGTTCGCTCTTTGAATCCCAAATTTTATTTTATTTTTTCAAAATTGAGCCTAGAATTGAGTCACTGGACTTCTAGAAATCTGCTGACTATGCTCAACACTCCATCACATCAAGCTCAACCGGGATGAGGTAAATGATTTCTTTCTCAAACTCTTGAAATGAAAAGTTTAATGATAAACAGGACTGAAATCATATTTTGAAGGAAAAAGGAAAGAGATGTTATGATATTTTGAAATCAACAAGAAGTTATGCCAAGTGATCAAATTTGAGACGAATGTATATGTTTGAACTGAACCTAAATGGTCAATGTTGAAAGGATGAATTCAAATTGATATACATGTATGAATTGATTATGTTGTCATTTGAAACTTTAATTTCAAATCTCAAGATCTCATATGACAAATGGATATGTTATTTTAAGAAGAACATAGACTATATAAGAAGCATGATCACGTATTACAAAAGAACACAGAAGTACGAACTTTCTTTCCCTTACAAGAACAAAAGAACGACAGGAAGAACGAAAGTAACGATAGCCTCGAACTCGAACGGCAAAAGACGAGTGTAAAGATAAACGAGAACGACTTCGACTTGGAAATGAACGACATCGGCATTGTCATCACGACCTCGACATGGCCGACATCAATCGTGACTTCGGCATGTATGACCGTTGACTTTGACTTCGGGAAATTTTTGATATCGACTTGGATACGTAGACCTTGGTAGTCGTACTACTTAGGCAGCAGCAATAGCGTGCACGACCTCGGCGTCGGCATTGCCTCGGATCTTGGCACGAGCGCGCAATTTTTCTACACTGTGCAGTAATTTTTTCTAGCTCGTTCTCTTTCGTTAGACTCCGATTTACGCGTGGTTTTCGCCATGCATACTCTAACACACTGAACTTCATTTGTTATGAAGGACTGAAACCTGTTTCTTTCTCCGAATGCACGAGAGTCTGTTGAAAATTTGTTCGAGTTTTATTTAGAACAAAGACTTTATAGTACAATATGGACCTTAGAACGCTACTAGGTAATAAGTTTCAAGTAGAATAAGAAAGTTATGACATGTGTTGTACCTAATAACACTTATCTACCTTATAGATTGTCCGTTTATCCTAGTTGCTTAATGAGATGTACTTGAAGTTATCTTATCCGCTTATCGGATAATATTAGTTTAACTTATGCTAGTTTTGATCGTGACGAGATGGAGGAGATGCGTTATACAGCTAGGAGGAGGATAGGACCACACGCTACGCCCGAGGAAGTGGTGTGCACATACCGAGAGTGTTGGATGTGTTGTGGCGAAGACTTAGGGGAATTTCTGATGTACTACCTTTGACTCTGGAGGAATGCCCGAGCTTATGGCGTGACAGATTACGACGGTATCAAGCGTCTCTTGACCATACTCCCCTGTGATTGGGAGGACTACGCCAGAGAGGTATCAGGAGACTACATATACCGTGTGCCCGGCGGTTATGATCTGATCGGAGACTTACCCAGGTTTATTAGTCATCTGACGTATGTGTACAACATCTATGGAGTTGCACCGAGGGGACCTTATCTCCCTCCGCGAGAGTATACCTGGCGTGATGACTCGCCAGAATGGTTGTATACCGAGGTTCCACGATAGGTTGATCCGGTAGTGCCTCAGTATCTGTTTGATGAGGGCAGGCTTGCTCGTGTGGATAGAGCAGCGCGACCGAGAGCACTAGGAGCGCCTGTCTTTCCTCCGTTGACTTTTGGACATCCTTTACATCCACCACTACCGCCTCTACCACCGATGACAGCTCCACCACCTCCAGTAGAGCCATACCGCTAGACAGCGCGGATGAGAGTGTCGGATACTCTTGATGGTTACAGTCCGATTCACGACGATTACGGTCTGATGCGCGACATACATATGATAGGAGATGACGGAACAAGATCATCTAGAGTACGTGCCCGTGAGGATGATTCTGAAGAGGAAGAAGATCCTGAAGAGGATGAGGACGAGGAAGACTCCAGATGAAGATAATGGGTGAAGACTTAAGAAGATATATAGTTAGTGTGTATGTAGTTTTGATGTGTATGTAAAATGATGGAAGGAAAAACTTAACGTTTTGTAAGGCTATGTAAGCCGGTATGTATGTAACTTCGTTTGTAATGACTGTTGATCTAAAACAGCCCTGCCTAAGGAAAAATTTTCTGATATATATATATGACCCTGAATGGGCTTTTGCGGCAAATTGTGTATGACAAAGATGAAATGTTTTATTAAAGTCGTTTTACAATGAGGCTATGATGATATTATGTATGTTAAATTATGAAAATAATGTGTGATGCTAATTATATGTTTTATATAGCATAATGCCACCTAGAAAAGATCCTGATCAAGGAATTAGAGGCAGAGGAAGAGGAAGAGGAGAGAGAGGTAGGGGAAGAGGTAGAATCGAAGACAGAACCGGAAGATATACAACCCCCACCTCCACCGATCGTAGGATAGAGGAACTTTTCTTAGGCAGAACCCTCCCATGCCTTTAATGGAAAAGGAAATCCTGAGGAAGCAGAACAATGGAACGAATCTTTGACTTTTTACGGTTGCACACATGAGAGCGATCGTCATGTATTACCTTTCACAATGGACTGTGACACGGTGGGAAGCCGTAAGGAAGATTTTACAGTGAAATGTATGTAAGAATTTACTTGGGAGGATTTCAAGAGGAGATGTATGAAAAGTATATTCCAAAAGTTATAGGAAAATGAAGGAGCACGAATTCTTCGTGTTGAAACAGGAAAAGATGTGCAGAATCGACTATGATCGCACCTTCTGCGACATGTCAAGATATGCTCTTGATCAAGTTAACACAGATTTGAAAATGTCAGAAAAGTTTAGGTCGGGTCTAAGGCCAGAGATAAGGATGTCTCTCGCCAGTCATGGAGACTTGACTTATACCGATGCTCTTGGACGAGCTTTGGATATTGAGGCAGCGATGCCACAAGACAAGTCGGTATCAGTTCAGACGCAGAATATAGTGGATAAGGGTAAAAGGAAATGGGAAGCAATTTATGGTAATAGTAACAGGGGAAATTCTGAGAATGTGAGTAACAAACGACAGTGGCAAGGAAACATGGCACATCAAGGACATGGATGGAAAAGGGCGGCTTTTGTTCCTCCGACAAGAGGCCCACAAGAGCAGATGAGGGCTCTTCCGTGCCCGAAATGCCAGAAACTGCACAAAGGAATGTGCATGGCCGGCAGTGGAAATTGTTTCAAGTGCGGGATGAAAGGGCACTTGATCGCTCACTTTTATAACACTAAAAAGTGTAAGTATAAGGTAAGCAGAGTATCGTATCCACAGGGATTGTATCACGAAAACATAGAAGCTAACTCAACGATAATTCATCATTATTCAAGCACAGAAATTGGGTGAGAGGTTTAAGGGCTTCAGAATTTAATCCAAAGCAAATGTTACCATGCAGAAATATAAAATAAAGCAATAAAATCACGGATGATAAAATGATAAGAAAGACTAACCCTAGGGATACATTAATCATATCCACAACGTATGTTTATCCTGCTTCCTATTAGCCAATTTTAATCCGCATAAGATGGAAGATCACATAAATAACCAACAACTTCAGCACGACAATTGCGGTCAGAGATTACTAGTTTTCCATATTACTATTACGCTCTAGGTGAAAACAAGCAACTCAAACAGATCACAAAGAATAAGCTTCCTACGGATGTTCCTATCTCGGCTACGACTCAAGGTTTATCCGTATCATGCATTCAAGATCGATTGACAATTAATACAAGCTACGTAATTAATCGGCAACTAGATATGCATCAAGATTGATCGAAATTAACACATATAAATAAGCACCAAGAATCATGAATCAATGCCTGGAAGGTAAATAGAGATAACAGGAATTACAACTTATAGGATCGGATCATGCAAACCCTAGGATTAGAACAAAAAATTATCTAGACATAATTAACGGAATAAAATACGAATAAAACATAAAAACGGAAATTAAATTCATAAAACCCGGATAAAAGCGTTGGATGAACAATTGTTTGTCTTGAATCCAATCCCAAGCGAAAAACGGAAAACAACGGAAAACGATCGTACAAAACGTTCCGATCGATAACAAAGCGATAAACTAAACTAGAACAACGATAAACTAAAGCTAGAACGGAATTAAATCGAAACTAAAGTGCAAAAATATGAAAAACTAGAGAAAAACTGAACAATTTCATGCTTAGAGAGGTTGGGGGCGTGGGAGCAAGCTTGGGGATATATATAGGTAGAGGAAAACTCTAAATCGCGCCCCAGAAACATTCTGGACGATTTCTCGCGGCCGTCCTCGCTGCCGCGAGGTCGGTCGCTAGCTCTCCCGCGACTTCACTGCTTTGCTCCGATCTCTTGTCCGAACTCCGATGCGATCCGCTTTGCGCCAATGGACTCCTATCGAGATGATCTTAACATTGTAAACTTTTCACATCCATATTTTCATACCCATTTCATCATCTTTGGTTACATCTTTGCCTTATGCATCGATTATCACCTGAAAAGCCTACAAAACACCAAAGAGAAACCCCAAGAGCAGTATCTTCCAAAAATAGCTAAAAGCATAAAGATCGACTATATAAACGCATTTAATAGATCTAAAATCATCTTTAAATATCATAAATAAACGTGTAAACGTGCGCTTATCACACCCCAAACTTGAAGCATTGTTTGTCCTCAAACAAAAACGTAATGTAAAGACAAACGAAGGACACAACAAAAGATCAACGAGATTAGCAAAGGTGATAAACACAATCAAGCCTCTAAATATCTTTCAACGCCGAAAATATTAGCACACATGACGACATTAGTCAATTCAACACGAACAACGATTGAAAGCAAAACTCATTTAGTTCAACCTCACAAAGGCATGTGTGTAAAATATAGGATACAATCAACTCATAAGAAAATTAAGGACGTATATACTCAATGATCAATGCAATGCAAAATCTTACCATAGGCTTGCCATTTCTCTAATATCTCCACCGCGTCAAATGTGTTCAAATAAGGATCAAAAGGTCTTTTCATAGGTTATATTGTAGGCACATTGGTTAAGGTAGGATAATATATGGCTAAGTGACTCAAAATATTCCAAGCACCCCATTTATACTTTTCGACACATATGGACTTTGTCCATTTTCCTCTTCTTTTCAACGTGCTAAATCGACGCTTTATCCCTCATAAGGTACCTATACTTTGATTAACGACCCTTTATGCTCAAAACACATAGTGAACTTATCATTGCTTTTCTTTTCTTTTCTAGAGCTTATAGGGTTTATCATTCACAACAAAGGTTCTATTCTTCACCACGTATGTATTTCTCTAAAATTAATTTTTCTCGCCATAACTACATCAAAATTTCAACCCTTTTAATTCTCATATCCATCCTCACCTCCTATCATCCGGTTAATCGAAAGAAAAGTCTAATAAAGGCTCAAAGAAGGCTACAAATGGTATATATCATCGGGTTAGTGTTTGGGTAAAATGTGTGGTTAACAAAGATGGCCTTTATCCTTTCCAAATTCAAAACACATATTGCGCCTCGATACGTAAGAACGGCAAGTTCTAGAAGATAATCACATGCATGATATCACACAATTAAAAGAAATCAGATCAAGATATTTATACAAAGAAGCTCAAGTCTCACGGGTTAAGCAAATGGTGAAAACAACAAGTTTAGCAATCTCAAGTCGTTCATGCGTCATTTTCTAACATATCATGTGCACTATCTTTAAATTTCACACTTAAAAATTTCTATCGTCATTGGCCACATGGATTAAAACACTTCACTTAACTCGTTGATCGATGCACACAACACGAAAAGAAAGACAAAACACGACAAAAGCAACACAAACGAAAACAAAACAAAACACAAAAATAAAACAAACAAAAGCAACACAAACGAAAAACAAAACAAAACACAAAAACAAAACAAATAAAACGTTGGGTTACCTCCCAACAAGTGCTAATTTAACGCCTTTAGCTAGACCATCACATACCTTGTTCAATCCGCTTCGGTAGCAACGGACTTCTTTTCAAAATTGCGAATTCCGCAGTATTTCGTGATTCACCGCCGACCACCACCGAGCGTGGAAGTGCCCTCCCAAACTTGGATGATTCACTCGGAGTTCCATGCCGAGTCCACTTATTCTTTCTCGCGTTCTTATCGGCGGTCGATTGCCCTCTAAGTATGCGACGTGTATAGCGGCGATGAGTCGTGATCAAATAGCGATCTCATCGGAGGAATGTACGCGAATAACGGCTATTGAGGTTCTTCGCGGTCGACCTCGCGATCACCGGTCGTCGCTAGGCGTGTCGGTGATGTGGTCTTCGCCATCACGGTTGGGCTAGCGGGCGTGACCGCTGTGTTGAAGTCTCGGCAATTTGTCGCCGATTGCTCATGTCGAGCTCATTGCCGCGAGCGCGTCGCAAGTTCCTTTGCAGCCACTTTCACCCTCGCCTCGCTCGGGATGATTCTTGATCCGCAGCGACTAGTCGACCAACTGATTCTCCATTACTTTCATGTGTTCGCTCATAGCCACAAGAGACTCCAATCAGTATAATTTTCCGCCAAGATCGCTTATAAATGAATTACATTGTATCGCCATTTGTTGTATCAGCTCTTCCACACTCGGTTTCTTCGCCTCTTGAATCATTTCATTCTAAACGGCGAAACCTCCTGGATGTTGCTGAAAAGTAATGGGGTTGGCATACGACAGATTATGATGATCTCATTGTCTGGGTTGTACGCCGGATTCCATCCTCCTTGGAACTATTCGGTGGGAGGTGGATACATGTGATTTAATGGTTCGCCTCTTGAACAGGGACAAGGAGTCCCATGTTCGCTATTCATGCGTTCATCTCGGTATACTTGGCGGGGCTGCAGCTTGCTCGGGGCACTCGTAGTTTGGAAACGCCATAACTTGTCAACCCTTCTCTCGCCTATTCTCCTTGAGAGCTTTCGATCTCGGGATCTAAAAATATTTCATGAGGCCCCGAGATCTTGTAAACATATACTACCCGAGAAAAGAGAATTCAGCTCTTGCAAAAATAAATAAATAATAATAATATAACTTGAATTAATAAATCCAAATCGTCAAATTATTCCTATGCAATCTTAACAATCCCCGGCAACGGCGCCAAAATTTGATCGACAGAATTTGATCGCACGTAAAATAACACGCGATGTATAATGGTAAGTCGAGTATCGTATCCATAGGGATTGTATCACGAAAACATAGAAGCTAGCTCAACGATAATTCATCATTATTCAACCACAGAAATTGGGTGAGAGGTTTAAGGATTCGGAATTTAATCCAAAGTAAATGTTACCATGCAGAAATATAAAATAAAGCAATAAAATCACGGATGATAAAAACAGATAAGAAAGACTAACCTAGGGATACATTAATCCTATCCACAACGATGTTTATCCTGCTTCCTATTAGCCAATTTTAATCCGATAAGATGGAAGATCACATAAATAACCAACAACTTCGCCATTCGACAATTGCGGTCAGAGATTACTAGTTTTCCATATTACTATTACGTCTCTAGGTGAAAACAAGCAACCCAAACATATCACAAAGAATAAGCTTCCTACGGATGTTCCTATCTCGCTACGACTCAAGGTTTATCCGTATCATGCATTCAAGATCGATTGACAATTAATACGCTTCGTAATTAATCGGCAACTAGATATGCATCAAGATTGATCGAAATTAACACATATAAATAAGCACCAAGAATCATGAATCAATGCCTGGAAGGTAAATAGAGATAACAGGAATCACAACATATAGGATCGGATCATGCAAACCCTAGGATTAGAACAAAAAATTACCTAGACATAATTAACGGAATAAAATACGAATAAAACATAAAAACGGAAATTAAATTCATAAAACCCGGATAAAAGCGTTGGATGAACAATTGTTGGTCTTGAATCCAATCCCAAGCGAAAAACGGAAAACAACGGAAAACGATCGTACAAAACGTTTCGATCGATAACAAAGCGATAAACTAAACTAGAACAACGATAAACTAAAGCTAGAACGGAATTAAATCGAAACTAAAGTGCAAAAATATGAAAAACTAGAGAAAAACTGAACAAATTCGTGCTTAGAGAGGTTGGGGCGTGGGAGCAAGCTTGGGGATATATATAGGTAGAGAAAACTCTAAATCGCGCCCGTAAACATTCTCGACGATTTCTGGTCGTCCTCGCCGCCATGAGGTCGGTCGCTAACTCTGCGCGACTTCACTTGCTTTTGCTCCGCTTCTCTTTTGTCCAAACTCCGAATTGCGATCCGTTTGCGCCTATGGACTCCTATCGAGATGCTCTTTAACATTGTAAACTTTTCACATCCATATTTTTCATATCCATTTCATCATCTTTGGTTACATCTTTGCCTTATGCATCGATTATCACCTGAAAAGCCTACAAAACACCAAAGAGAAACCCCAAGAGCAGTATCTTCCAAAAATAGCTAAAAGCATAAAGATCGACTATATAAACGCATTTAATAGATCTAAAATCATCTTTAAATATCATAAATAAACGTGTAAAACGTGCGTTTATCAGCACTATGCCAACAATTGTCCAGGGGTACGCCCGAAACAATTGTAAGGCCGAACCCACCCGGCAATTCCCACCGCTCGGGGCTATTCAATTTCAGCCCGACCTCGTGAAGAATTACAAAGAACAACAATGGCAAGAACCTCAACAACAAAGGCGGCAACCACGGCGACAAACGCCAAAGAAGAATGTACCAAGACAACAAAGAGAGAATCAACAAGGGAAGCACCGTCACCTCAACCGACCAAAGCTAGAGCATATGCCTTACATCGAAGCAAAAGCGAATGTAACTGTGGAAACCGCGGTATGGGAGTCCTCTCAACGCACTGTTATAATATTGTTCGATACGGTGCTTTGCATTCCTTTATAGCAAGATCATGTGTAGATATGTTGGAACTTAGGTCCGAAAAGGCGAGTCGATATGAGAATCTCTTCATCTATAGGAGGGATTATGATCATACACATATCCGCCGAACCTAGAGTCGAATTTAGGATCACTTAAGGTTCTGGTGAATAATCTGAACATAATACCCATGGGTGATGTAGATATAATCCTAGGGATGGACTGGTTAGCTAAAAATCATTCGACGATTCTTTGCAAAGAAAGAAAAATTTCATTTCATTTTCCTGGACAAGAAGCTACGCACTTTCACGGAATCAGCATGGGAAAGAGAGTCCCAATTATATCAGCGTTGAAGGCGAGAAGAATGATAAACAAGAAAGGATGCCATGCGTTACTCGTTTACCTGAACGGAGAAGATAAACCGAAGATGAAAGTTGAAGACATAGAGGTTGTTCGAGAATTTTCGGACGTAAAATCTACCAGATTACCTCACGATAGATAATTGAATTCACCATCGACTTGGAACCCGGATCGGCTCCAATGGTCGAAGGCACCCTATAGAATGGCTCCAAAAGAATTGGAATAACTGAAGATCCAAATTCAAGAATTGTTGGACCTAGGTTTTATTAGACCTAGTGTTTCGCCTTGGGGAGCGCCTGTTTTGTTTGTCAAGAAAAAGGATGGTTCTTTGAGAATGTGCTTAGATTATCGGGAACTGAACAAGATGACGTTCAAGAACAAATACCCTTTGCCAAGGATTAGCGATCTGTTTGATCAATTATGAGGAGCAAGTGTATTTTCGAAGATTGATCTCAAGTCAGGTTATCACCAACTCAAAGTACGACCGGAAGACGCATCTAAAACTGCATTCCGAACCAGATATGGCCACTATGAATTCATAGTTATGCCGTTTGGATTAACCAATGCACCAGCCGTATTTATGGATCTCATGAACAGAGTGTTTCATCCATACTTGGACAAGTTTGTTTTGGTCTTCATAGATGATATTCTTATCTATTCGAAGAATGAAGAGGATCATAAGGAACATCTAAGAATGGTGTTGCAATCTTTGAGAGTTGAAAAGCTTTTCGCTAAGTTTAGCAAATGCGAATTTTGGCTGAAGGAAGTAATGTTCCTTGGACACATCGTGTCTGCAGAAGGAATTAAAGTGGATCCAGCCAAGGTAGAAGCAGTACAAGGATGGAAATCGCCAAGAACTCAGAATGAAATCAGAAGTTTTCTGGGACTAGCTGGTTATTATCGGAGATTCATCGAGGGATTTTCCAAAATAGCAAGACCAATAACCCAGCTATTCCGAAAGGGAATCAAGTTCAATTGGACTGAGGAATGTGAGGCGAGTTTTCAAAAACTCAAGGAAAAGTTAACAAGTGCGCCAGTGTTAGCAGTTCCGGAAGCGGACAAGGAGTATATAGTTTATACAGATGCTTCTAAGAATTGACTGGGTTGTGTTTTGATGCAAGAAGGAAAAGTGATAGCATATGCATCCCGACAACTTAGACCACGTGAACTGAACTATCCAACTCACGACTTGGAATTAGCAGCAGTGGTTCATGCACTAAAAATCTGGAGACACCATCTCTATGGAGTGAGATGTGAGATCTTTACAGATCATAAGAGTTTGAAATACTTTTTCGAGCAAAGAGATCTAAACATGAGGCAAAGAAGATGGCTCGAACTGGTAAAGGATTACAACTGTGGTATTAACTATCACCCGGGAAAGGCGAATGTAGTAGCTGATGCCTTGAGTCGTAAGAATCAAACCAAACTAGGATGTCTCCTTACGAAGGAAGAAAAACTCGTTGAGGAGTTTAAAAGAATGAGAATTGAATTGGTTGAACAACCAGAGACGATCACGAATTGTATCGCTACACTAACCTTGACGTCTGATTTAAGAAAAAGAATCATAGAGAAACAAAGGATGGAGGAAAAGTTAGAAAAGATAAGAGAAAAGGTAAGGACTGAAGGACTAAAGAATTTCCAGGAAGCATCAGACAATGCCTTATTGTTTGAAGGAAGGATATGTGTTCCAGACAACGCTGAGCTTCGAAACGAAATAATGAGTGAAGCTCACGATACACCCTATACCGCCCACCCAGGCAGTACTAAGATGTACCAAGATCTAAAATAAAAGTTTTGGTGGGAAGGCATGAAACGAGACGTAGCTTCTTTCGTAGAACGCTGTCTTGTTTGCCAGCAGGTGAAAGCGTTACATCAACGTCCCTACGAGAAGTTACAGCCGTTGGGAATACCCGAGTGGAAATGGGATGAGATAACGATGGACTTCGTACGGATTTACCCAAATCAAAAGAGGGAACAACGCTAAATGGGTAGTTGTTGATAGACTCACAAAGAGTGCACACTTTCTACCAATTCAGATTACTTATGGATCGACAAGTTAGCTCACCAGACGTAAAAGAAATTATACGATGCATGGAGTGCCACAATCTATTACATCCGATAGAGACTCTAAATTCACATCAAGATTCGGGTTAGTTTACAAAAGAATTGGGCACGAAATTGAACTTCAAAGATAACATTTCACCCACGCATCGATGGGCGCAATGAAAGAACGATTCGGAACCTCGGAAGATATGTTGAGAACAATGAGTGTTGGATTGAGGTGCAAAGTGGGAAGATGTTTTACCCTTATCGAGTTTGCCTACAACAATAGCTATCAAGCGACGATTAATATGGCCCCACACGAAGCCTTGTATGGCAAGAAATGTAGATCACCGCTTTATTGGGATGAAGTGGGTGAGAGGAGAATTATAGGGCTCAAGCGAAGAAATGAAATGATTGAAATTGTCCAACCAGATTAGGCGAAGAATAAAAAAGCTCAAGATAGACAAAAGTCTTACCGATACGCCGTAGATCCGAAATGATTTTGAAATTGGAGATAAAGTGTTTCTTAAGGTCTTTCCATCAAAGGGATTATAAGATTTGGAGTGAAAGGAAAACTAAGACCCCGTTTCATAGGACCTTACGAGATCCTAGAAAGAATAGGCCCAGTAGCCTATAGGTTGGCTCTTCCGCCAAATTTGGGGAATGTACATAATGTCTTTCATGTGTAACAACTAAGAAAATACGTACATGATCCAAAACACGTGATCCATCAAGACGACGTGATCCTCAATCCAGATATGAGTTGTGAAGAAGAACCTACAGCAATACTAGACCATAAAGTTCAGCAATTAAGGAACAAATCCATTTCGCTAGTCAAAGTGCTGTGGAAACATCACGGACAAGAGGAGGCCACGTGGGAGCTTGAAGATGCCATGAAAGAGCAATACCCTAGATTATTTAACTAAAGTATGCAAATTTCGGGACGAAATTTCTTTTAAGGGGAGTAGGATGTAATATCCCGAAGAATTAAAAGCCAAATTACGATATTTAGAACTCGTAAATTAGAATTTCGCCGAGATATTAAATTAGAAAGATATCGAATAATGATTTCGATTGATTACGAAGAAATGAATTCCTATTATATATTCACTGAGAATTTTGAATTAAGGAATAGAACGTTATTAAGTGTTTCGGCAGTATTATTTTAGCGTCGATTGCGTATCGATAGTTAACATTTCATGAAATTTTCTAAGTGACGAAGCTTATAATTAAATTCCATTATCAATGGAGTAATTTAATAAAGTGATTACGAATTTATTACTACCATTTCGAGATGGGTCGATAATTAACGTTTTGAGACGTTTCAAACGTTAACGTTTAGAGATGAAATGAAAAATGGGTTTAATGATCAAGGAATGATAATATTTAAATTCCTATGATTATTATATGTAATTAGAGTATTATTTAGCATTAAAACAATGCTAGAACATTAAGGATTCAAAAGTGATCAATCTGCTAATTTTCGAAAACCCTAATTCGAAAATTAGGGTTTTCTCACATGAAATGATACCATTAATTTTTCCTATGATATAATTTATAATATAAACTATATGTTATGACATATATCTATCAATGGCATGAAAAATAAAAATGGACCTATTGACTAAGTGAAAAAGCCGTGTGCTATGTATCATTAGGGCATGAAAAAAAAAATTATTATTAACATAACTCTAGATGGTGATGTTTAATTATATTGGCAATGTATAATTGATTTATACCTTATATTAAAAGGAGAATTTAAATTAATTTCTCTCATAATACACTAAGGAGCCGATGGCTCATGTAACACATACAAGAAATAATACTTGTTGACTTTACCACTAATGCATGTAATTACTTTGTGATATATTTTATATACATTTAATTATTATGTCTTCCATTGTGGTTGTGTGAGGTGTTGACAACACACACCTCAATTAGTGGGATGTATCTAGGTATAGTTTCAAGAATTATTGTGTAAAATCCTTCATGATGCTATAGCCCACAATACATACTATATTAATAAAAATGAAAATCTTCCTTGTATGTATAGGTGAGTGCCGAGAGTGAGGGAGTGTATAAGGGTGTAGGATTTTCATTCTTCTCTCATTCACACTCACTCAAGCCTTGAACAAACACAAACACATTTCTTTCTCTCTCAAGCCTTTCTTTTTCTCTCTCTCAAGCTCAAATAGCCGAAAGCTTCACCCTTTGAAAAGCCTTGAAATTTCTTCTCTTCTTCCTTCACCAAAGCTTAGCCTATAAACATTCTTCCATAGATTCATACCATAGAAAGGTGAGGATCGAACAAGCTTCGATTATTCTTTAAATTTTACAAAAATTTCGAAGGTTGGGTCTTGTACCAATGCATGTGTTCTTGATTATTCTTGATTGTAAGATTGTACTAATGCATGTGTTCATAATGTTCTTGATTGTAAAAGTTTGATTTTATGTTGTGCATGTGTCTTATTTATAAAATTTGGCTAATGCATGTTAAGTTTGATCTATGGATAAGTAGGTGTTCTTGATTTCAAAATGTTATGCATGAGTGTTTGATCTCAAAATTTTGCTAACTTATGGTAAGTCATGCATCAAAAATGTGTAGCATGATGAATAGAAGCATAAATCATGTTTAAAAATTAATTTGAACATGTTATGAGATTTGTGATGATGATCGAAATTTTTAGAAATTATTTTAAGGTTAGATTATTGATCTATGATGTTATAAGAGTTCATAGCAATTTATTTGGAATTTTTGGAAAATCCTATGCTATTTCTTTTGAAATTACCGAAACCATAAAAATTCCTATGTTGGTGTATAATTTTTATTTAAGGCATGCAATGACATATTGTTGATCTAGGACCTAAATCATGTACTCTATGATTTTACTATAATTTTTGGTATCTAATTGCTCATTTTTTTCAAAAAGGCCGAGAGCTTCCAAGCTCAAAATGATGATGATTAAATTGTTTTTGATGAAAATTATGATGTAATGTTGTTATACTATAGTATATAAGCATGGTGTATTTTTGTTGGAATTTTTTAAAAATGTTTGATGCATATGTGAAAAGGACCGAGACTATGGACATGATTTACTTGGTGTAAAAATTAAATATGATGGACTATATGTTATAAATATGTTATAGATTAATGTTGGGACCTTGTACTAATTAATTAGAATTTTTAAGAATTTTTGGACAATTTTAAACAAAAAAGTCGTGACCTATAAATGATAAATAGGTGATGCTCAAATTTTCTATAGTTAATGTTAATACATATTAGTGATACTATGATAATATAGTACACTACATGAATTTAGAAGAATTTTTGAAAGATGTTTGGATGTTATAAAGCTAAATAGCCGTGAGCTATATTAAAAGTATTAAGGATTTTTAATCCTTAAATATCAAGAATAATGATGTATTATATGTTTAGAATTTATTTTCAAACATATTAAGAATTAAGAGTTTATAAAAAGAAATCAATTGAAAATTGATTTATATGGAAACTAAAGATTAAAATATGACTTAGTAAAGAATTTACTAATAAAAGTCAAAATTGTTGACTTTTGAAATCAACGTACGAAATACGTTCGATAAATACGCTAATACGCATAAAACGTACTAATTAGGTAAAGAAATCTTGTTGGTAAGAAAAGATTTCATAATTGAAATCGTTAGATCGAAAGACGTGAGAACACGTTGAACCGTTTGCCTAAAAGGTTAAAATGGTAATTGTTGAACATATCTCGTTTCTATCGAAGAACGAGAAATGTTAGTTAAGATACGCGGTTGAACGGCGTATTGAATTCGTTAAGGAATTCAATTTATATCGATATAGAATATCGAAGTTTATTCTAGACTTTGAAAGTCTCGAAAAATATGAACAACGTACTAAACATTGCTTTTACGTAAAGGTGTGGACGCTGACGCGACGACTGGACGTTGAAGAGTAATCGAATTAAAGACAATCAAATAGTCCAGGTGGGCTTTCTTATCTAAACAAAACGTGACTTTGCTATATTTGCAAATGATTTTATTTACGATGCTTATATCAGGAAATGTTGATTAAATGTTTACGAGATTACCTGCCAAAAATATTTATGTTTTATGTATGTATCCTATCCTGAATGAATGGTATGAATGTGTTGGATAGCTTCCAACTTATGAACGAAATCGATATCGGATCCTATGCCTAAGCGCTTATACCTAGCTAGATTAACGTGTACACCTAATGGTGATCAGTGTCTTTGTAAGGATAATTCACGGCGGTCACAACGACGTGAGGAGGCCTCCTTCTACGGCGTTAATGATAATGTTATGATGAAATGAAAGGGGATATGGATCATACATACAAGGAAAATGCCTGACCAGACGATGATTTGAAAAATGATGAAAATATTTTAGAAAGCACAAGGCATTTCAAGTAAAACCCTTGTGTCTTACCATAATGTGGCAGTGTAATTTAAATACGATAAAATGTTTTTGGCATGAGTCCACTGAATGCATTCTTGTACTCACCGCATGTTTGTTTTTAAATGTGCAGGTTGAGCTGATGATGATGATGGAGGAGTGTTGAGAAGTCCGAATGTTTTGATGTTTATATGACAAGTTAGAACCTCAATACACATCGTCATATGTGTATTCACACGCTTTCATTGCAGCTTGAACAATGTTTCTATGATAAGATGATATTAATCGCTGAAGTCCTTGGATCATTATAATTCTTTCGATCCGCTGGTCTAGCCCACCGGTATATTATGTTATTTTACATATGATATGCATCCTCAAAATAGTCTTTCATGAACCCTAAATATCGCTCCTAGTATTAGTCCTCTCCAATCCGCTTTTATGATTGGGGACGTGACACATAAGAACGGTAACCCACATATGCTCGAACCTAGAACTAGGACTAGGCTCACTTAAGGTCATGACAGATAACCTTCACGCCATACCTATGATGATGTGGATATAATCCTAGGAATGGATTGGTTAACCAAGATAATGCGACCATCCGTGTAATGAAAGGAAAATTTCTTTCCAACATCCCGGAGAGAAACCTACAGACTTTCACGGGATTAGCATGGGGAGGAGGGTCCCAATCATATCCGCGCTAAAAGTAAGGACGTTGCTGAACAAGACCGAGAACCACGCCTACCTTGTCTATCTCCAGGAGGATGACCAGAATGAGAGAATGATAGAAGACGTCCCGATCGTGATGAAGTATCCCGATGTATTTCCAGACGAACTACCGAGATTATCGTCAAACCGACATATTGAGTTCACGATCGACCTTGAACCAGGTTCTGCCCCCGTGTCGAAAGCCCCATACCGGATGGCACCAAAAGAACTGGAGGAATTGAAGATCCAGCTGCAAGAACTCTTGGAGTTTGGTTTCATTAGACCCAGTGTGTCTCCATGGGGAGCACCTGTCCTTTTCGTGAAGAAGAATGATGGTACACTGAGGATGTGCATAGACTATCGAGAGTTAAACAAGATAACTCTTAAGAATAAGTATCTTTTGCCCCGAATTGACAATCTGTTTGATCAACTTAAGGGAGCAGGAGTCTTTTCAAAGATAGATCTAAAGTAGGGATACCATCAGCTAAGGATTAGACCAGAGGATATACCTAAACGGCTTTCCATACAATGTATGGTCATTTCGAATTCATAGTTATGCCCTTTGGACTTACAAATGCCCCAGCAGTATTTATGGATATCATGAATAGGGTATTTCACCCATACTTAGACAAATTTGTCTTAGTGTTCATAGAAGATATCGTAATATACTCCAAGAATAACCAAGAACACGAAGAGCACTTGAGAACTGTGCTGCAAACATTAAGGTAAGAGCAACTCTTTGCCAAGTTTAGCAAGTGTGAATTCTGGTTAGGCGAGGTGACATTCTTAGGTCACATCGTGTCCGCCGAGGGAATCAAAGTAGACCCCTCTAAGATCGATACAGCTCGAGAATGGGAATCACCAAAGAACCCGAATGAAATTCGGAGTTTCTTAGGACTTGCCGGCTATTATCGAAGATTTATCGAAGAATTTTCAACGATAGCCCGACCCATGACCTAATTGTTGAGAAAATGAATCAAGTACACTTGGACCGCCGAGTGTGAGGCTAGTTTCCAGAGATTGAAGGAGTTGTTAACAACAAAGAATCGATACTCGCATGCCAAGCGGATAAGGAGTACACGATCTACGCGGACGCTTCGAAGAATGGACTAGGATGTGTTCTGATGCAAGAAGGAAAAGTTATTTCTTATGCTTCAAGGCAATTACGCCTACATGAGTTGAACTATCCTACGCACGACTTGGAATTAGCAGCGGTCGTACATGCCTTAAAGATTTGGAGACACCATCTCTATGGAGTTAGATGTGAGATCTATACGACCATAAAATCTCAAGTATTTCTTTGAGCGTAAAGATCTTAACATGAGGCAACGAGATGGTTAGAACCGGTGAAAGATTACGACGTGGTATCAATTACCACCCAGGCAAGGCTAATGTTGTAGCCGATGCTTTGAGTCGCAAATCCCACCCTAGTTTGGGATGTCTCCTCAGTCATGAAGAGATACTTATAAAGGAATTCCAGAAGATGAACATCGAAGTCATGGACCCGTCTCAGACGATAGAAGGCTGTATTACAACGTTTATTGTAATCCCAGACTTAAGAGCCCGAATCTTAGAAGCTCAGAGGAAGAGCAAGAAGTTAGAGGAAGTACGAGCCAAGATCAAGGACAACAACCATAAAAATTTCAGAGAAGCAACAGATGACGTTCTGCTGTATGACGGGAGAGTGTGTATCCTAGAAGACAAATGGCTTAAGAGCGAAATCTTGAAAGAAGCCCATGAGACTTCTTACACAACACACCCCGGAAGCACCAAAATGTACCAAGATCTCAAGGATAAATTTTGGTGGGATGGAATGAAGCGAGACATAGCTTCATTCGTAGAACGTTATTTGACATGCAAACAAGTGAAAGCACTCCACCAACGACCATATGGAACCTTACAACCGCTAGACATACCGGAATGGAAATGGGATGATATAGCCATGGATTTTGTTACCAGGCTACCCAAATCACAAAAGGAAAATACCGCTATTTGGGTCATCATCGATTGTTTAACCAAGTGGGCGTATTTTCTCCCAATTCGATAACACATGGATCAGACAGACTAGCACAGTTGTACGTTCGAGAAGTCATACGTTTACATGGAGTTCTGAATACTATCACGTCTGATAGAGATTCAAAATTCACATCCAGATTCTGGACGAGTTTACAAAAAGAATTGGGGAATTGACTACATTTCAGTACCGCGTTCCACCCACAAACGGACGGACAATCCGAGAAGACCATTCAGACGCTCAAAGACATGTTGTGGACCGTTGTCCCGGATAGAGGAGTAAGTTGGGAACAAGTGTTACCACTTGTGGAATTCGCCTATAACAACGGCTACCTAGCAACTATTGGAATGACCCTTTACGAAGCGCTTTATGGAAAAAATGTCGATCACCACTTTACTGGGATGAGGTGGGAGAAAGGAGAGTATTAGGACCTGACTCTGTGGGAGAAATGATCGATATTGTGAGACAGATCCGTCAACGGATCAAGGAGGCCCAAGACCGACAAAACGTCGCACAAAGCGGCATTTTGAAGTGGGAGACAAAGTCTTCTTGAAGATTTCTCCATCAAAAGGAATCGTGAGATTCGGAATCAAATGGAAGCTACGACCATGTTTCATAGGACCCTATGAAATTTTGGAAAGGATAGGGCCAGCAGCTTACAGACTAATGCCAAGCTTTGGGAACGTGCACAATGTGTTCCACGTTTCGCAACTCAGAAGTACATACATGACCCCAGCCATGTAATATCACCGACAGATATTGTCCTCGATGACAATATGAGTTATGTGGAACTGCCTACGAAAAACTTGGACCGACGTATCCAAAAGCTAAGGAACAAAGAGATACCGTTAGTAAAAGTTCTATGGCGATACCATGGACAAGAAGAAGCAACCTGGGAATTAGAATCAGCTATGAAAGAGAAATACCCAGATCTTTTCCAAGTTAGCAAATTTCGGGAATAAATTTATTTTAAGGGGGATGGTATGTAATAACTCGAAAAATTTAAAAATTTTATTAGCGATGCTTAAAACAATTACTTAGAGTGCTAAGACCTTAATTAGGTTTAAGGTGACCAACGAAATGAATTAGAATCGATTCGGAGATCAAAAACTAGTGACTAGTCCTACCGGATTACGGTTTTCTGAATAGCCTGAACATAGAATTAAAGATCGAGAATGAATCTCAACAAAAGGATTTCATTTCTAGAATCTTCTCACGAAAACATGTGAGAAATCAAAGAATTGGAATTTTCGGACATACTCGCCCGGTCAGTCTCAAAAGTATTATTCATGAGCCGGATCAACTTCCAGTCTGTGCTAATCATGAAAATTTATGATAACAATCATAACCATGGAAAGATATATTATTATGAATTAAGAATTCATAAGAATCAATTTCTGAACGAAATTCCTGAAGAACTTAACCGAACGCCGGGAATATATACCGGAAAAAACCCTAAATTGATCCGAACGAACTGAAACTCGAACCAAGGGTCTAAATAAATAATAAATGAATTATAAGACTCAAATTAATTATGAAAGCTCAATAATTCAATAGAATTTCGAATGAGCATAATTTAATCGTCGGACGCTGTTTTTCCCCGATAATTCAGAATTGACTTACCGGATGCCATCCGAACTTCATGAAATTATTATAAAATATGAAATAATTCTTTTTAAGGCTATTTAAGAAAATAAAACCTTAAGGTTCCGAGAAATCAATCGAAAGTGCGATAAAACTTAAAGAGTCGGTATTAACACGCCAAATCGGGTAATTTGACTAGTCTTCTCCCAACCACCACAGTGGGCACTCTATATAGGCTGAAAATAGATCATTTGGAACAGAATGCATCAGCCAAAACTGAGCCCTCTCTCTCTCTCTCAAGTTTGAAATTTTCTCTCTTTTGTTCTTCAAATTTTTAAGCTTTAATCCTCCATTCCAACCCATTACAACATCCAAATTAAATTTCTAAGACCATAAAAATGTAGTATTCATCATTATCTTCATTTATATTGGAGTAAAATTTTGAAGAACCCGAATTTTGTTCTTCATTTTCTTCATGACTTTTGAGCCACCAAATTCTCTCAAGAAATGAATTAAATATGCTTAGGAATGTGTTCAAAGGTTTTGTTTAAAGTTTGAGAATTTTAGAGAATGTTTAATATTTTTTATTTTTGTTATAATTTTTTTTTATAGAAGATGAAGCATGGTTTTGTGAATATTATTTGATATTGTTGTTTGTTGATGTATTAGGAGCATGTAGAATAAATATGAGAATTTTTTAAATTTTTCTTGAATTTTTTTTATAGAGGCCGAGAGCTATGTGAAAAGTTTAGGCCATTGTTTTAATTTTTTTTGTTGAAAATAGTTGAGATATAATGTTTAATATTGATATGAATATCATATATTAATCTTGAAATTATTGAAATACTTCTCCTATTTTTCTTGAAAAGGGCCCAAAGTTGTATGTATTTTAAAGGATTATTTTGATTTTATTTGTTGGAAAATAGTTGAGGTATAGTGTTTAATATATGATATGAACATCATATATTAATCTTTAAATTATTAAGACACTACTCCTATTTTTCCTAAGAATACTAAAGTTATATATATATATATATATATATATATATTGAGATTTATTTTGATTTCATTTGTTGAAAAATAGTTGAGAAATAGTGTTAAATATATGATATGAACATCATATATTAATCTTGAAATTATTGAAACACTTCTACTATTTATTTCATTTGGACCGAAAACTATATGTGAATATTTAGGATTTATTTGATTTTTATGTGTTGAAAATAATATGATATGTGATGTTTAAAAATAATATGAACCTAATATGCATTGTTGGGAATTTATTGAACAAATATACAATATATGTGTGAGGAAAAAAAGAATTCCAAGCATTTAGTTTATATTATAAATATTTAGTTGATATTTAAAGTTAATATTACATGTTTATTGCATATTATAAACATATTGTGAAGTGAATGGAATTTATTGAATATATAAGTGTAAATACTAAAATTACCGAAAATATATATGTACTAATGAGCATGTGTTTTAATTTTAATGCATGATATGAGATGATATTTCATGTTTAGTAAATGATATAAGCATGATATGATTTTTGTGGAATTTATTGAACACCAATGCTCCTTAAATCATTATTGCCGAAAGCTTTGGTATTTTTAACCCATGGTTTGAAATTTTACATGATGATATTGAGTTGGTAATTAAATTCTATAGTATAATAAGAACATAACATGATTTTATCGGAATTTATTGGATACTTATGCTAATTATTGCTAATTATCGAAAACGTAGCAAAATGGTTAAGTATGAGTTTAATTTTAATGGTAAATGATGCTATGATAGTTAATCTATAAGCTTAGAATGGATGGTTGTGATTGTGATGAATGAATGGAACACTTATGCACTCATACACAATGGTTTTGCATTAGGTTAAAAATTAGGGTTTTCTAATGCTTTAGTATAGTTTATGTTGTGTATGGTATTGTATGGTGTTGAATGGGTTATGTTTATGTTGTGCCAACAAACAAAACCCCAAACATAAACAACATAATACTTTATATACGAGAATCCAAAAGAAATCGACAAATTTCGATAACTTAAGAAGGAATTAATGAGAATCGAAGTTAGACACGAATTAGGGTTTTTCTATTAGAAATATGATACTCAAACGTGAGATCCTAAGTTAAAGAAACCAATAGCCGAGTTATGACGTTAATACTCAACAACGATCACCTAATACGATATTAGTTTGAGAGTTAAGACAACTCGATACGAATAGCGACTTTATAACGTGCACAATCTCCGACGAGTTAAGAGAAACAAACAAAGTCGAAAAGTGTAAGTCATGATTCAAACATAAGATGTCAATCCCTATGTCCCAAAGGTCGAGTTAGTATTCACAAAGAACTCCATTAATTCCTAAGTATCTATTTACGTGATGGTATGAGATATCTCGAATCATAAGTCAAGATTCCCTTTCATTCGTCGTGTTAATACGACAAGTCGTCAAGCATAACCTACTAAGACGTAACTATAAATGTTAAGTCTAGTTAGTGGCTTGAGAATATCCTAATATACCAATCATAACTTGAATACTAACAATCTATAACGTAATAACGTTTAGAAGAACACTAAGGTTAGAGTCGAGGATAGACTCGGAGTATACGACTCATAAGTTGAGGTTCATCTATGAATGATGAAGTAAAATAGTTTGGGAATTTGGGAATATAAGATAATAGAAATTATCTTAAAACCATCACATGAAATCATAAAGAAATCCTAATTGGGAACTTTAAGTCGTAATTTATAAACGACATTCGATCGATAGAACGAATCTAAGAAAGGCTATTTTCTTATGAAGGGTTTGATCGTACGTAGTTGGCTTTGAAGGACAATCACACCTACTCACTTAGAACTACTAGCTTCGGACTAACAGGTGGGCTCTCTTGTAACAAAAATGACATGCATGTCTATCTCAAAGCATGATTTACAAAAGCTTTATGAAATATTATTACATAAACTATTATTGACTGCCAAATGTTTATGTTTTGTTGTTGTCCTATCTGAGATTGGTATATCCAATGTGGTATATGAATGTGTTGGTCCACCAACGTTAAAAAAGGGTAACGATCGAATCCGATTTAGTTAAGGACTAACTCGGATTGTGTACACGTATGACTGTGTGTTAAGGTTAGCTACCTCGACCGGTCACGGCGACTATGTGTAGGTGGCCACCTCCATAGTGTGCGAATGAATGAATGATCAGAAATGGAACATCGTGGATGAAATAGTCCGACCGGACACTTTTGAAAGGATTGATGATGGGTGTCAGGTGGTGCAGAGTGGCAGTTGGTTTGTTGCTTTAATAGAAAGGATTTCTAGAACCTTGGGCATGTATCGTCATATGCATGTCCACACATTTATTGCTGCTAACTCTGATATTGTTTGGTGTCTTTTGATTATAACTGCTTTTCATATCGTATTGAACTTGAGGTCGTACTCGCTCCTTGAATTACATACGATTGGGGTATATTTGAGCGTTGAACCTTTTGGGCAAGTCCTTCGTGACTTGAGTTTGTATCAAACAACTTATTCCTTTCGCCTATGCATTTATTCGTAGTTGATTGGTTAATTGTATTGGTTTAGTTATGTGTATATCCGCTGCATTGTCATACCAGTGGCAATTCGTTTAATCCGTACTTCCTTGAGAAATCGGGTCTTCACAGATCCCTTTCCTTGTTGAATTTCCATGCTCTACCCTGTCCTACAGGCAGAACTATAGAGGCTTGTCCATGGATTCTTCCACTCAACACCTACTTCAATCTTTCTATGTTTCTCTAGTGTTCCCTTTTGGCATTGGTGGAGTGTTCTTGCTCGTTTAGGACATTCCATTTGCGCTCTGATGGTTATGGAGGGCATACATTCTGGGGGGCTGGCAGAGCCTGATTTTGGCTTCAACCACGAAGCTTTTCCACCTTTGCTATCTAACATGTTCTTCTACCCGTTTGCATCTGTTCACTGGGCTAGTATTTTAACGTGGGTTTCTCATCATGTTGCCTCTGGTTTGTAATAGTTGTTGCTTCTGGCTTTATAATAGTTGCTACTTCTGAATTTGTAATAGTTGTCGTTTCTGGCTTTGTAATAATTGCCGCTTGTGGCTTATGTATTTCTCTCCCCATGTTTTTCTTCTCACTTCCTTGCTTGTTCTAAAGCATGATTAGAGGCGAGTTTGGGGTGAAATATCTTATTCTGCCTAGATATGTTCTAGTACTTTTTAGCAGGATTAGTTGTTGTAATACCCCGAGAAATTTTCTTAAAGAAGTATGATATATATATATATATATATATATATATATATATATATATATATATCTATATTTTTAAGAGTGAATTATTTTTCTTTAAATTGTGAACTAATAAAAATTTGAGTTTTGAACGTTTTTACAAGTTGTTTGGCCAAGAGCGAGGATGCGCCCTAGCAAAAATGTAAAGTTTGATATTATAAGTTTTAATGTCTTACTAAATTATAATTATGAATTTAGCATGAAAGTTTAATTTTTATGCATTGGTGATTAATAGATGATATTCAGTGATTTGAATATAAGAATCGATTAAAACGTTTATTTGTTATGCATTAGAATAAAAATTTGTGAAGAAGTAATAAAATGGACATACATGTACATATATGTAAATATATATCCTATGCCTTAAATGTGAAGAAGTGTGTAGAGAAAGTTAGAATTCTCTAGATTATGATGATTAATCACTTTATTAAAGAAAAAGGAAAAATAAATAGAAAAACTTGTGGATATGAATATGTATACATAACTATTCATCATTTTCATCATTTTTCTTCCCCAATTTCGTGCCTCACACACACTACACACACTAAAATTTTCAAAAATTTCATGCTTCAAATTTCACGATCTAACCGTTAAATTTTCGATCGGTCTTCGCATTCAGGTATAATTCAATTCCTAGAACACATTTATGGTTTGAAAAATTGAAAAATATGAACTTATAAACTTGATGAATTTTCGGTCCTTTCATGAATTTTGAAGAGGATATGTTGTTGTTTGATTATTTCTTGATATTATGTTAGGTTAATCGCCGATAAGTTATTTAACGTTGAAATTTTGAACATATGTGCATTCTTTGGAATTTGGTGAATTTCAAAATTTTGGAGGTCTTGATATTGAATTTATGTTGTTTATATGCTTGATATTTGTTCATATATGTGTTGTTGGATTGAAATAAGCATGTTTTGAGCAAGAAAAACGTTTGAATTCGAACTTAAGCAAAATCCAGGTAATCCCCGAATGGAAAGAAAGTAAATAAGGTAATCCAGTAATCAAGCAACGGCAAGGCAATCTGTCTTCATTCAAAGTTGATCCTGCAGCATCTTTAGTATGCTACAAAGAAGCGCCAGAAAAGGAAATCGTTTAATCTGTAAAATAAAAGGCTTCTACTTCTACTCATACTCAGGGTAATTTCATTTTGTTAAATTCATTTTTGGCCGAAAACCTTAGACCATGTAATGTTGGATATTTGATTTTATTTGATCATTTTGAGTTCATATTTGGATTCAATGGTATGAATAAAGCTTAAAATGATTTATTCAGATTTTTCGGCCGACGTATTCCAAACATGGAAAATTTTAGTTTGACGTCGAAATTGGGTTTTTGATGCTAAACCTTTGATATTCAAGTTTTGATGATTGATTTGTGATCTTTGATGATAATTAAGAATATATAAAGGTTCGTCTAAGATAGACGACGTCTTGTGCAAATTTTCACGTTAGACATAAGTTATGTACATAAGCTAATGTTGATTTTTTTGGTTAAGACTAGATAATTTATACGTGTCGATGTGTCTTATATAATTATTTGGACATATGAAACTTAGTTAAGAGAAATTTTAAAGTGCTAGGTGGCGTAACATCCGAAGCTCAAGGACGAACAACCAAGCAAACAAGAGCTTTATTTTCGAAACATCTACACGAGGTGGGGTTTACTCTATCTGTAAGTACGTTGTATGGTTATAATAATTGTTGTGTTTTGTGCATGCATGTGAGCTAGAATGTTAATGAAGTACCCTCGAGGAGGTCAAGCATAGTGTAGCGATCTACCCTCGAGGAGGCCCACAAGGGGTCTAGTGTAGCGATCTACACTTGAGGAGGCCCACAAGGGCTCAATGTTAAAGATTTACCCTCGAGGAGGCCCACAAGGGGCTACCCAACGCGATAAATAATGAGTACCCGCAAGGGTAACTGCTAAAGAAGAGTTCATTATGTTGTGTGCATTACGCAATTGGTTATAACTGTTTGCAGTGTATTCCCCACTGAGTATGTTCGCATGCTCATATCCCCTATTTTGATATATGTTTTATAGGCTGAGAAGTTGGCGGTTGATGCTGACGGGAATGAGCTCCACACATACATTCTCTCAGGATCATATTTTATGTAAATATGTTTCAAACTAAACTAGTACTCAAGCGTGTTTAAGAACAAACTTAACTGGTTTTTGATGAAAAACTATGTTCGAAACGCAATGACGTTTAATTAGTACTTATATATATATATTTTGTTGAGGGTTGTGTCTCTAGTTGTTATTGTTATAGTTGTTGTTGCTTTGTTGGTGTTGTTGTTTCAGGTTGGCATATACGTATTTACAGGGTATATGTCGTCCGTTCGTCGAATTTTTACCTCCGCTGCTTATATATATATAAATAATTACTAATATTATTATTATTATTATTCTATAATTGTTAAAGAAATAAAGATTTTAGTAATGTCTCTGTTACAAGAATGGGGGCGTTACAGTTGTGGTTTATGTTGGATTTGTATGCTGAAAGCAGAATGGTTGAGCTTGTACACAATGTTTCTTGTTACCACTATTACAAACTCTCATCTGAATTGTTTACTTGATTGCATATGTTGTTCCATTATCTCATATAAAAGTTAGATCATATAATGTGTAGAAGATCACACAAGTCTATATGATTGGTTAAACTAGTTGAGATATAAAAAGGATCACAGCTGAGACAACTTAAGGATGAGTTGTTGGTATAGGCTACAGTAAAGATAAGAAGTGACTTGACTTGGTTGCTTGTCAATGCTGGTAGATCTTGACGTATTGATGGATCACAGTGAGATGAATTCTTCTATCTGACTGTCATGAAGAACCTAGATCTCGGTGACTTTACGCTGGTCTAAACCTCGATGAGGTTTTAGATGAGTATGAGTTACTGACCATCACTTTGACTTTTTATGGATGAGGGTTACATGAGATAACCAAATATTCTCCGCATCTTGGATGGTGGCAGTTCTTGTATATCAATCTAGCTACCTATATCGAGTCACCGTATCCATTTAGGATGATGACGTCCCATTAAGGAGCTCAAAATGTTTATTGTACTAAACCCTATAGGTTGAGTTAGCTCAAGTACAATAATAAGGTTGAGTGGTACTATTTAAGGAATTAAAGAGATTAATTATTGTAAGTAGTCAGAGCACTATAAATAATTAATGGACGTGTGATATCTAAAATACGGGATTTTGTAAGTCTAAGTGCAAGCCCGACTTAACTTCGGTAATAAAGGGGTAAGTCAGCATTTATTCTCTAGCAGAATGAATAAATATTTATGAATTAATTTATGTTATGAACTGAACATAAGATAATTAATTCACTTTGAGCCCATCTTTAGTTCTTGCATTTAATCCCTAGGCTGGCCCATTAAGGCATGTTGCTACTAGAAAATTCGCCCATCCCTATGTAGAGTCCACTGAGACTCTGTTCTGATTTATGTATTATTTTAATGCATCTTCAGTATCTACATAGATATCAAGAGATATTTATTCTAGATATGATTTATCTTCAGGGATTGAAGATAATTATTTTATTTATTAGATATGCAATGATCATATCTAAATAGGATTCTAGGAATGCATTATAAATACAAGGTGAGAGAAAATCAGATTAATCTTGTTATTGTTGTGATTTTTGAAAATCACATAGAACCATATTGGAGTGGAAATTTTACAGTATTCTCCATAGATTGCTCCCATACAATCTAGAAGATCAAAGCTGGAGTCCGCAATTGATCAGATATCCCAGAAATTCACAGGTAAACACGACTAATACCTACATGTTGCAATTAATTATATAGAAGCATGCTAGGTACATAATCAATGTATGGTAAATTAAACATCCAAGATAGATCCTCGGGAATAGGGTAAAATAAGATCTTCCTTCAATTGGTATCAGAGCCTGGGATCAGTATCCTGGCTCTGTTGGATTAATTCATGTTTGATTATTACGTGTGCTATAATTAATTGTGGATCTGTCATTCATCGTGGCTCAAATATTTGATTTTTCTGTTGGAATCGTTTTTCATCATGCTAAAATCAATGGTTAGATTAAAATTTATTTTTTGTAAATTATATCTGTAAAAACGAAGAACGAAGACGAAGAATGAGACGAGATGATAGAGTCCCATCGCACGGCGTGGCGGGAGGCACGCGGGCAGCGTCCGACAGGACTGGTGGCACGCGCTAGGCGTACGACCGCACAAAATCCCAGTAGTACAGTGCCCGAGCGTGCGGGACGATGAACAGCAGCAGCATCGCACGCTATCTAGCACGTGGGTGCCCGTCGTGCACAGCGCGTGAAAACGACCCGGTGGGCAGGGCACGCACGGATGTGTTCGTGCACGAGGGCAGAAGCTAGACAGAGTCGACCAATGCAGCATTAGCACCCATCCGTACAGGTTCCCATCGCGCAATGCGTACGGGTAGGTCCAGCTTGCGCTGGCGAGCGAGATATCGATAGGCGCTCGACGGGAGAGTGGCGACAACGTGTGGGATGTAGGACAATCTGATTTTACCCTCTCCCGAGGATCTATCTTGGATGTTTAATTTACCATACATTAATTATATACCTACCATGCATCTATATAATTAATTGCAACACGTTGGTAATTTCTCGTGTTTACCTGTGAATTTCTCGAATAAAAGATCGATGGAAGACTCCAGCTTTGATCTTCTGTACTATATCCCGATTGCCAAAACTCCAATGATGAGTGAGAGCAATCTATGGAGAATACTATAAAAATTCGCCTTCTCCTCACTTTTGAAATTTTCAAAAATCTCAAAGGAATATGATACTTCTGCTTTTCTCTAACCTTGTACTTATAATGTATTCCTAGAATTATATTTTGATAGGATCTCTGCACATCTAATAAATATAATCATATCTTTGCAGATAGAACCAATCTAGAATAATGATCTTTTGATATATAATAATATCATATAATATCTATCTAGATTCTGGAGAATCAGAACAGAGTCCTAATGGGACTCTATCATAGCGGGCGAAATTTCTAACAACTTCAAGCCTTGATGGACCGGCCCAGGAATCAAATGAATTAATTATCTTATGCTCATCCCAGAACATAAATTAATTCATAAATATTTATTCATTCTGATAGAGAATAAATGTTTACTTGCCCCTTTATTTTCGAAGATGAGTCGGGCTTGCACTTAAACTTTACAAATCTCCATATTTAAGATATCGTGAGTCCATTAATTATTTATAGCTTTCTGAATGCTTAAAATAATTAATCTCTTTAATTCATTAAGTAGTACCACTCAACCTTATTATTATACTTAAGCTAACTCAACCTGTAGGGTTTAGTAGGATAAACATTTTGAGCTCCTTAAGGAGACGTCATCATTCTAAACAAATACGGTGACTCGATACAGGTAACTAGCATGACATACAAGCACTGCTACCACCCAAGATGCAGAGAATCTTAGGTTATCTCATGTAACCATCACCCATAACAAGTCAAAGTGATGTTCAGTAACTCATACTCACCTGAAACCTTATCGAGGTTTAGATCAACGTAAAGTCACCAAGATAACCGATACCGAAATCGATTGGTTAATCGATTGACCGATTAACCGATCGGTTAGTCAGTTCGGTTATTGGATACCCAAAATTATCCAATTCAGGAAAAAAAAACCCATCATATTAAGTTCTTAACTATTAATTTATGTATTTAATTTAATAATAATAAAGTAATAAATTAATAATTATTTAATTTCGGTTATTCGGGTATACCCATTCGGTTATCGGTATACCCAATAACCGAAATTAACGTCAATTCATTATCCAATACCGAACCAAATATCTAATTAATCGGTTATTGGATACCGATAATCGATGGATATCGGTTCGATTCGGTAATACCCGTTATCCACTTACCCAATAAGCAGTCCTATATCTCACTGATTTGGTTCTCCATCATCTTCATGTGTTTCCCCATAGCTGTTACAGTGGATTCCATATGTGTCATCTTCTGACCAGTGTTACTTATGAAGGAGTTATGCTGAGTCGCTAATTGTTGGTTGTTCACAACCAACTGCTGCATCATGTCCTCCAGACTCTGCTTCTTCGCCTCCTGAATCATTCCATTCTGCACTATGAAGCCTGGTGGAGGTTGCTGGAAGTTATTAGGGTTGGCATATGAAAAGTTAGGATGGTTCGTATTATTAGGATGATATGCCGGATTTCCCCCTTGGCGGTTTCTCTGATTTATATAGCTAACGTCCCCCGTCGCTATCAAGTCTGGTTCTACAGCGGTGATTTGAGCTACCCCCTTAGGTTTCATCTCCTTTTCAAATTGGCTCTATAGAAGAGTGAATTTCTCCAAGAGATCGTCATATTTGGAGTCGACCTCTATAGCAGCTGCCTTAATCATAGACATTCTCTCCATAGGCCATTGATAGTTGTTGGCAGCCATCTCTTCCAATATTCTACTGGCATCCTCTACCCGTCGGCTCAACAGACATCCTCCTGCTGACGCATCCACTATGCTTCTGGTGTGATGTGTCAGTCCACTGTAGAACTGAGTGATTTGCTGCTCCCTGGAAAATCCATGCTGAGGACATTTTTCCTCAACAATCCTCTAAATCTCCCCATGCATTGAACAATGACTCATCTCCCAGTTGAGAGAAGTGGGAGATCTCTGCTATGATCTTCTGCGCTTTAGCCGGCGGAAAATATTTTGAAAGGAAATTTTCATAAAGTTTCCCCCAACTGTTGATCCCGGTACGGTCCAAGCTCTTGAACCAATCCTTCGCCTAATTGCACAGAGAGAATCCAAACATACACATTCGGATAGTGTCCTGTGGCACCCCATTCTGCTTGATGGTGTCACATATGTCCAAAAATGTCTCCAGATGAGCATTTAGATCTTCTGTCACTCCTCCCCCAAATTGCTCCCCTTGTACCAAACTGATTAGGGCTAGCTTCAGTTCGAAGTTGTTAGCGTTTACTTCAGGGTCCCATCCATCTCCTTGAAACTGTTCAGTAGGAGGTCGGTACATATAATTCAGCGGTCGTGTCTCTTGGGCAGGGAGGATTCCCATATTTTTCATTTGGCGCTGCATCTCAGTGAATTTTGCCAGAAGACGAGCAGCTTGCTTGGGAGGAACACCTCCGTTGTTCGGGTTTGCTGGCATTTCTTGCCGTCTCATTTCTTACTTCCTTCTCCGTTGGGTGATTTCGATCTCGGGATCTAAAGATTGTGCAGGTTGTCCCCGGGACCTTGTGATCATAAACTACCTGGAGATAAAGGGAGAAATTAGTCCTGGCAAGTAAAAAAAATAAAAATAAAAATAAAAATAAAAATACAACTTGAATTAATAATTCTAAATCAACAAGTTATTCCTATATAATCTAAACAATCCCCGGCAAGGCGCCAAAATTTGGTCTCCCTATTTTCTAACACGAAAACATGCAAGTAGATAGGTAAGTCGAGTATCGTATCCACATGGATTGTAAAGTGAAAATATAGAAGCTAACTCAGTAATTCTTTATCATTATCCAAGCAACAATTTGGTTTATAAGAGTTTTGGGACTTCAAATATGGAATTCAAGGTCAAAAGAATCAGAACGAATAAAAAATAAAATAAGACTCAAATAGACAAATAGACTAAGAGACTAACCCTATGGATGTATTAATTCTACCCACAACGCGTGTTTATCATGCTCCCTATTAAGCAATTTTTAATCCAGTCAAGATGAAAGATCACATAAGTAACCAACAATTTCAGTTACGATAATTGTGGTTGTGGATTACTAATTTACCTATTACTGATACGTCTCAAGGTGAAAATTAGTAACTCCAAAAATATCACAAAGAATATGCTTCCTACGGATGTTCCTATCTTAGCTACGACTCAAGTCTTACCCGTATTGTGCATTCAAGATCGATTGACAATTAAAACTGTTAGGTATTCAACTGGCAACTAGATATGCATTAATGTTGATCAGAAATTAACACATAAGATTTAGCTCCAAGAATTACAAATCAATGACTGGAAGGTAAATAGTAAATGGCAGGAATCACCACACATGATAAAATCATACAAACCCTAGGATTAGAACTGGAATTTAGCTAGACATAGATATTGAAATAAACGATGAAATTAAAATAAACATAAGAATTAAATTGATAAAATCCGTAATGGAGTCTCGGAAGAACAATTGTTGGTGTTTAGTATGATTTTATTCTTCATATTTTTATGCATGCCGTTTTCAATGGTTTGTTCTATTTCTGCCGTTGTTTTGATTAGTATTTATCGATTCAGACTTATTTGGTTTGTTTTGATATTTTGTAGAAAATGGCGTTAAATAGGAAGAAATGGATATGACAATGATGGATGTAAAAATTTTACAATGTTAAACAGCATCTCGATAGGAGTCCATAAGCACAAACGGATCGCAATTCGGAGTTCGAACGAGAGAGAACGGAGCGAAACAGCGAAGTCGCACACGCGCGTCTGGCGGTGGGCACGCCCCAGTGCGCGCCCCACATGCCGCACTAGGTCCAGCGCCCGCTGGTTCCTTCCCATGCCATCTCGTCTGCCAGCGCACCACTTCGTCCCCTCCATGCCCCGCTTCATCCCGCGCAAGCTGCTGACCTTACCCCCTCCCTCCCGTAGTGCCGGCTTCATCGCAACATGAGGTGACCTTGCCCCCTCCGCGGAGCCAAGCACCGACACATCCGAGCACCGGCCTTAAGCAGCCGACCTTGCCCCTCCTTCCCCCTCTTCCTCCCCCCGTAGCGCCGGCCTTACCTCCGTCCGGCGCTGTGTCACGCTTTGTGTTCCATCCAAAGAGTCATCCGAGCGCCGGTTTCGTTCCGTCCAGCACTGGGGTGCCCTCTTTGACCTCTCCAGAGAGCCACACCCAGTGCCTATTTCATCCCGTCCGATGATGGACGTGCTTTTTGGGCCTATTTTTAGAGTATTTTTACTGGGCTTCCGCTAGGGTTTATAAAAGAAGAACAACCGCTCTTCTCATATCTAACATCTTACGCACGCGATTTCTTCTTCTTTTCTTTCTCTTTTCTTTTCATTTTCCTTTCCATTTAATTATTGTGCATTTGGATTAACAATTGGAATGTGCAATTCCGGATTTTTGGAAGACGAATTTATCTATGAATAGTTTGTAAGTTTTTCTCGTTTCATTATGTCTGTGTAATTGATATGGGGATAATTTCTATGAATAGTTTGTAAGTTTTTCTCGTTTCATTATGTTTGTAAGTTTGAGGTGAACTATTGATTTGTTGAGAAATAAATGTTGGATTGTTCTCTTCTTGAATCGTGATTAATTATGTTGATGATTTGCAATTTTCTTATCCATATAAATTGTTTATTTCATGATCTTCATATATGGTGTTCGAGAGAAAAGTGTAGGTTGATTATGTCTTATGTTTGATTATGAAGTAATGCGAGAGCATATTTATGTTAAATATAAGTTTGACAACGAACGTGATCGAGAGATTGATTTGTTGTTGAGTAATTAATATATGTGGATAGGGTTTTGCTATCGTGTGCATTTGTAGTTAAATATCCTTCGTAGTTGATGGCGGTTTGATTGAGAGATTCTCCGCCATTAAGTTCGAGTCTAACATTGACGTGGTTGAGAGATTAGTTATTGTTGAACGTTTGGTAAGAGGCGTGAGTGTTTTATGCATTGTGTACCGGTCCTTGATTCATTAATTGCGAAGATATATTTTAACCCTAGAACACCTTCTCCAATTCCTTGTATCTGTCAATTCCTCTTGTTGTCCAAGTGCATCATTTTTACCTGCTTTATTTTATTTCGTGCTTTCGTCTGTTTCGTGACAGACCCCTCCTTATTTTAGGACGTTAGTATTTCTTTTCTGTTTTCGTGTTTGACATAAAACCGTAGCCCTTTTAAGTCTTCCTCGAGAGATTCGACTTAGGTCGACGTTAAGGACCTCGTACTGTTGCGAGCGACTTAGAAGAACAATTTGGTCGGAACAAATTTTCTCGCCGTTGCCGAGGAAGGCTTTACGCTTTTTGTTTTGTGTCACTTTGTTTTTCTATTTCTTCCCCCGTGCTTCTCCTTTTTATTTCTTTCTTTTTCTTTTTCTTTGTTATTATTTTCTCCAACAGGTGCGTGTGATCTTGTTTTTGTAGTTGGTGTCTGTTAATGCAGGGTTACCAGCGATACGAATATGATCAGACCAGCCTGGAGGAGAAAAGCTCGTCGTATTGGGCAAATTCTTCTTACGAAGAAGGAGCCCAATTCAACTATTTTGAGGGATACCCGTCAGGCTATGAGCATCAAGCTTATGATCCCTAATGGAGGCATCCTCAGAGTTCTTCATATAGTCAGGACCTCTTGTTCCAACAACAATCGATGAAGCCGACATTGGAGGATACATTGCAGGCTTTCATTCAGGCGAGTCAGCTGCTGAAGCCGACATTGGAGGATACATTGTTGGCTTTCATTCAGGTGAGTCCGTCGGTGAAACCGACATTAGAGGATATATTACATGTTTTCATTCAGGAGAGTCAACCGGTGAACTGACATTGGAGGATATATTGCAGGCTTTCATTCAGTCGAGTCGGCCAGTGAAACCAACATTGGAAGACACATTGATGTCTTTCATACAGACGAGTCAACAAAGGTTCGAAATGTTGGAAGCATCTATCGAACGTGTAATGATCCAAGTCAGTCAGTTAGCCAGGACAGTGAAGAATTGGTTCACAACCAAAGTGTGGAGGAGATGCCGAGTCAACTGGAGCAGACTTCTTTCATATCCCTTGAAGATGATGAAGTTGAGGGGAGAATCAGGACATATGATGAAAGTGAAGAGTCAAGGGTTCATCAAGTCGAGACTAAGTATGGACAACCTGATATCTTACCAAACCAGTTGAAGGATGAGGAGAGGACAAAAGTTGAGGTAGCATCTATAATATTTCAACATCCTAATTCACCAAAGTATTGTGCTCAAGGAGTTGAGGTTATCTATTTTTCTTTGAAGAATAGGATGTTTGATTTAAGTTTAATTGATTTATTATTTGCTGCCTTGACTGTCCTTTGTGCTTACATTGTTACTACTGATGCTCTGGTTGAGATGGTATTCCTGCAGGTGAAGGACTATGGATAGTCCCTTTTACATTGGTGGAGCTCGTGCCATTAAAACGAGCGCTGAGTGGGAGGCAACCCACGAGTTTATTTGTTTTTATCTGTTTTGTTTCTTTTATTTCTTTTTCTTTTCAGGTTTTTAATAAGTGAGATGAGAATTGTGGCGAGTTGCATATCATGAACACTCAAGCTGTGGCGAGTTGCATATCATGAACACTCAAGCCACTGGACGTTGTCACCGCCATACCTAGTTGACATGCTCTCCCAATTTCAGGGAAGTTAACTTCTACATTTTACCTTTTTGGCTTTTGTCTAAAGTGTGGAGGCGTGCTTGCCGTCTTTGTGTGTTTACATGTGACTTGTGTTTATTTGGGTGTGTCGTCCTACATTTTACACCTTTTATTTGGATTTGAGTATGATTTATCTTCTAGTATACGAGTAGAGTTGAGTGGCATGATTTGATTGGGTATGCACGTCCGAACGTATTTCTAGTAATTCTTATCGATGCGTGACTTGGCTTGATAATTGTTGATGATTGATCTAGCTGTGGGGCACGTCGAAGTAAATTGTGATGAAGTGATATGTGTGGTTGATTAACGTTGCTATTTATATGGTCCCCTTGCATGAGTTATCTCGAAAAAAAAATTATGAAAATAAAAAAAAAAATTGTTATAAAAAAAGAGTTGGAATAATTTGTTGATGGATTGAATAAATGAGCTTAAGGTTGGAATAAGGGGCTCTACTCCTCTCGCTCCATGTTGCTTCTCGAATGGAAGCTCAAAATGATGAGTATGGAAAACCACATTAGGATACTCGGGTTTTCAACTCAAGGTTTGACTTAATGAATATTGTCCTATAATCCTCCTTGAGTCGTCACATCTGGTATTGGAAGTTGGTGTTATGTTGAAAATGAGATGTGTTATGCAAGGATCTATATAAGTTAGCTATTCGATTATAAAATGCATAGATCAGATTTGTGATTTGCTTGGATTAAGCCGCATGCTCAATCAATTGTTAATTTATTATCATGTTAAGAAGTGTATCGATTTAGAAAATCCAGGATGTTCCACTTGAATACATGTTTTCTCGATTTCTTTTCTCGTGTCGTGGTGATAATGTTTGCTTGAGTACAAGCAAATATTTAAGTGTGGAGGAGTTGTTTAGTATGATTTTGTGCTTATTCTTCATATCTTTATGCATGCCTTTTTCTATGGTTTGTTCAATTTCTGACGTTGTTTTGATTAGTATTTATCGATTCAGACTTATTTGGTTTGTTTCGATGTTTTCTAGAAAACGACGTTAAATAGGATGAAATGGATATGATCAGGATGTATATAAAAGTTTAAAATATTAAAGAGCATCTCGATGGGAGTCCATAGGCGCAAACCGATCGCAATTCGGAGTTCGGACGAGAGAGTACGGAGCGAAACAGCGAAGTCGCGCACACGTGTGCGCAAGCGCGTCCGGCACTGCGCGACGTCCGGCACTGGACACGCCCCAGAGCGTGCCCCACATGCCGTGCCAGGCCCAGTGCCCGCTGGGTCCTTCCCGCACCGTCTTGTCCGCCAGCGTCCCGCTTCGTCCCCTACGTCGCCCTCTTCATCCCGTGCAAGATGCTGACCTTGCCCCCCTCCCCCCCGTAGCTGACCTTTCCCCTCCGTGGAGCCAAGCGTCGGACGCATCCCAACACCAGCCTCAAGCAGCTGACCTTGCCCTCCCCGTAGCGCCGGCCTCACCTCCATCCGGCGATGTGTCACGCTTTATGTTCCATCCAGAGTCGTCCCAGCATCGGTTTCGTTCTGTCCGGTGCTGGTGTGCCCTCTCTGACCTTTCCAGAGAGCCACACGCAGTGCCGGTTTCATCCCGTCCGGCGCTGGACGTGCTTTTTGGGCCTATTTTTAGAGTATTTTCATTGGGTTTCCGCGAGGGTTTATAAAAGAAAAACAACCGCTCTTCTCATATCTAACATCTCATACACGCAATTTCTTCTTCTTTTCTTTCTCTTTTCTTTTCCTTTTCCTTTCCATTTAATTATTGTGCATTTGGATTAACAATTCGATTGTGTGATTCTGGAATTTTGGAAGACGAATTTATCTATGAATGTTTTGTAAGTTTTTCTCGTTTCATTATGTCTGTGTAATTGATATGGGGATAATTTCTACTATGAGGTGAATTATTGATTTGTTGAGAAATAAATGTTGGATTGTTCTCGTCTTGAATCGTGATTAATTGTGTTGATGATTTGTAATTTTCTTATCCATATAAATTGTTTATTTCATGATCTTCATACATGGTGTTCGAGATAATAGTGTAGGTCGATTATGTCCTTATGTTTGATTATGAAGTAATACGAGAGCATATTTATGTTAAATATAAGTTTGACAACGAACGTGATCGAGAGATTGATTTGTTGTTAAATAATTAATATATGTGGATAGGGTTTTTGCTATTCTGTGCATTTGTAGGTAAATATCCTTCATAATTGATGGCGGTTTGATTGAGAGATTCCTCGCCATTAAGTTCGAGCCTAACATTGACGTGGTCGAGAGATTAGTTATTATTGAACGTTTGGTGAGATGCGTGGGTGTTTTATGCATTGTGTACCCATCATTGATTCATTAATAGCGAAGATAGATTTTAACCCTAGAACACCGTCTTCAATTCCGTGTATCTGTCAATTCCTCTTGTTGTCCAAGTGCATCATTTTTACCTGCTTTATTTTATTTCATGCTTTCTTCCGTTTCATGATAGACCCCCCTTATTTTAGGACGTTAGTATTTCTTTTCTGTTTTCGTGTTTGACATAAAACCGTAGTCATGTTAAGCCTTCCTTGAGAGATTCGACTTGGGTCGACCTTAAGGACCTCGTACTATTGCGAGCAACTTAGAAGAACAATTTTGTCGGAATAGTTGGGTTTGAATACAAACCCGAGTAGAAAACTAAAAATCTAAAATCCTTCGGATGAATTGCTCCAATGGCGATTACAATGCGTTAACGGAAAGTAGAATTGCAATAATCTAAAGTCTAGAAGCGTAATATCTATAGCTAGAATGAAAACTGAATGAAAAGAGTGCTAAATAGACTAAAAACGGAGGGGAGGCGCCAATGGATGGTTCGGGGTATATATAGCTGATGGGCTGAAGCCCTAATTCACGTCTGGCCACGGCGCCTAGCGGCCACCCTAGCGGTCGCTAGGTCGGTCGCTAGCTATGAGACATGAGCTTTCCGAGATGAACTCGCGGCCATGGCTAGCGACCGCGTGATGCGCCTAGCGGCCGGCCTAGCGCTCGCTAGGTCGGTCACTAGCTTTAATGCAGAAGCTTTCGGGATGAACTCGCAACCATGGCTAGAGACCGCGATGAACTCGCAGCCGGGCTAGCGGCCGCTAGCCTCCTGTTCCTTTTCATCTTTGGTTCGTTCTTTTTCTTGTGCATCGATTATCACCTGAAAAGCCTACAAAACACCAAAAAGGAACCCCAAGAACAGTATCTTCTAAAAATAGCTAAAAGCATAATATCATCTAATTAAACGTACTTAAACTGATCTAAATTCATCCAAATATATCATTAATAAACGAGTGGTACTACTTAAGAAATTAAAGAGATTAATTATTTTAAGCAGTCAGAACGCTACAAATAATTAATGGACATGCATTATCTTAAATACGGGGATTCGTGAAGTCTAAGTGCATGCCCGACTCAACTTCGGAAATAAAGGGGTAAGTCAGTATTTATTCTCTAGTGGCATGAATAAATGTTTATCAATTAATTTATGTTCTGGGCTGAACATAAGATAATTAATTTATTTGAGGCACATCTTTATTCCTTTCATTTGATCCTTGGGCTGGCCCATCAAGGCCTGGAGCTGCTAATTTTCGTCCACCTCATAAGAAACCCAATGGAATTCTGTTCTGATCCTCTTTATCTGAAAATATATTATTATATTTATTAGATATGCAGAGATCCTATCCTAATAGGATTCTAGGGTTGCATTATAAATATAAGGTGAGAGAAAATCAGTATATCCTAATGTTAAAGAGATTTTCGAAAATAATAGTGTGATTATTGTGATTTTCGAAATTTTCAAGTGTGAGAAAGAATGCGAATTTTTGCAGTACTCTCCATAGATTGCTCTCACTCGGCATTGGAGTTTTGGCAAACGGGATACAGTCCAGAAGATCAAAGCACGAGTCTTGATCTGAATTCTTGTTCGATAAATTCACAGGTGAACACGAGAAAACACTTATATATTGCAATTAATTATATAAGTACATGCTAGGTATATAATCAATGTATGGTGAATTAAACATCCAAGATAGATCCTCGGGTGAGGGTTAAAATCAGATTTTCCTACAATCGGATTCATGGGCCAATGCTGAATCTGGAGACAAAGATATTGAGATGGTAAGAGAATATTTGGCATCATTCTCTATAGGCAAGAAGTCTCGTGCTAGCAAGATTGAGACAATCGGGCGAGGGCAAAAGAAGGTGTGTTCTCATTACCATGTTTCAGAGGAAGGTGCGTTTTATGAGTTCTAAACGGCTTGCTTGCTGGGAAAAAGATGAATTTTCTTGACATCTCTACTCTCTAAACTCGATCATATAGCTCCAGAGTTTCATTTTTGGTGTGTCTGTGTATGTGACATGACCATTGTGAATACAGCTTACTAAGTGTGTTGCACAATAATGTTTTTGAGTCACTTCTATTGCAAATAAGTACGTAATCAAAATCTGGCGATCGTTATAGAGAAGCAGAAAGACATTATTGTCCATAATAATACCTCATAAATCAACTGTAATCCATAATTAAAGATCCTTAACAAGTCTGATACATATTCCAGTGACATATAGTATAATGCAGGAAAACTATGAATCGCAACATTATTTTCCAATGATTAATCCAGTCCCATCATAGATTTTCTTACAACATGAGATGGTATCTTCTTCAGAAAAGTGGTTCGAAGCATTCCTTGGCGAAGCGCACAACAGCTGCAGCAAGTTCGTCGAGGCGAGCATGATAAGTATGATCAGCACCCTCAACAATCTGTAGCTGGTGGTTAGGCACCACCTTCCCGATCTCGTATGCTTCGTCTAACGCCACGTCCACGTCGGCCGTGCCATGAACCGTCAGGACCCTGTGCATACATACGTTTTGGACAACTTGGATCATTTCGAATTCTGTTCATTCGTATATAAATATTTCAAGTTGACAAAGCAAGCCGGCCCAACCTGACAACCCGGACTCGGCATATTTGAGTGGGTCAAATTGAATTTTATCATTTCTATATAGGCAATTCAATATAGATTGATATATATCCTTTATATATCTTTTTCTTCATGCCATTTTTCCTAGTCCAAAAATATGCCTTGGGGCAACCTTGGAGTCGGATTGAGCCAAAATCTTTTAGACTGGCCCAACCCAAATTTTTTCCTTTGCTTTGTGGGTTTAGGCCATGGTGCTATGACAGTATTTTTGACAGCTCTATACATATCTATTCGTTTTTAGGACGAGCTACACGAAATGCAATTTCGAGTAGATATAACCAATAACAATAATAGGAAGAGTTTTATATCCACACAAATAAAAACATGAGTTTTATAGCCATTTTTGATTAAAAGACATAATTATCCCTGAACCCATCATTTAAAATAATTCTTCTCTCTCTGCTCTCGAAAAGGAGAGCTCTACAAATCTGCAAAATCTCTCATCTCTCTCTCTCTCTCTCTGCCAAAAATTTGATGATAATTGAATGAATTGAATTAAAGTTGGTAAACATTAATTGTAAAAAGTGTTAGACATTGAATTCAAATCACAAACGAATTCATTTGTAACATTACAATTTCAAAGAGAGGAGAGACGAAAATAATTATTAGAACAAGTTACCTGTTTTTTTTTCAATCAAACAGTGAAAATCGAGCATTACTAGCTGGATTAAGGTAAATTAATATACGTATAAATTTTTTTTACATGTTCTTGAGTACACGGTTGTATACGGTTGGTGATTTACAGCCTAAATATGTTTTTTCTTTATAATTTTATGTTACTGGAATGATAAATTTAATGTTTTGAAGAAAAAAAATACGTTCTTGAGTACACGGTGGTCACGTGTATCGAAGAACAGACGGTGACACACCGTCTTCAAGAACCGTGCACGGCCTTTCAATACACGGTGTGTCACCGTGCACGGTTCTTCAATACACAGTGACAATTGTGTACTGAATAACACGGTGCTCCAGAAGAACAATGTGTTCTTCAGTACACAGTTGTCACCATGTATACTACACGGTGCTAACCGTGTACTGAAGAACACGGTGCTCCAGAAGAACAACGTGTTCTTCAGTATACGATTGTCACCGTGTATACTACACGGTGCTAACCGTGTATTTTTGAACACAGTAATCTGCATAGAAAATCAACAAATTTGCATAGTAATTTTTCAGGTGACTTTTGAGTAGAGAGAAAGAGAATTTGCTGGGTTTGCTGAGATAGAGAGAGAGAGTATGGCACGCTAAGAGAGAGAGAGAGAGAGCATAATATTCTCATTTCTGAATTTTTTTTAATTGTGGGTCCAGGGATAATTTTGTCTTTTTAAGTTAAAATGGCTATAAAACTCATGTTTTTATGGAGTATGCTATAAAACTTCTACTCCTATTTTTTTTGGCTACTTACATACATTAGCACATCTTTGAAAACAAACAAAGAGAACTATGTGTAATAGAAATGAAGTGTGTACATAGATTAGATATACATTATTTAAGGTCCTGCTTACTTGCATTTGGGGTCAATCGTGAGCCATTCTTCATGAATGTTAAGCTGCTTAATCTCTGTCACTTCATAATGCGAAGACGCTGTTAAGAATCATCAAGTAACATAATGATATTTGAATTAGATCATGATTACTAAAGTTAGAACTAGATTTACTGAAAATTTCAGCATCAATCAAATTCGAGAAAAAAGTAAATAAAGAAAAGAAAAAGATACCATTTCTAGATTTAAGGTTAATGTGCCATGGATCGTAACGGCCGGAGACATTGATGATGGCACCTATATCGTGATACTTAGATGCATACTCAAGGACAATATTGGCACCTGAAATATACACAAAATAAGGAGTAATGCAGATTCAATTGCTCAGCATGTCAAATATATTTAATATTTACTTCTTCTAATGTGATTATATGCCACTACCAGATTCAAACATGATCAGTTTCTATAATAAGGAATTTTAGTAGATTAATGTATTACATTTTTGCAATAAATTTACTTTTAAAAGAAAATGATGAGTATTTAGATTTAAGATTAAATTCAGAAAATTAGTTCAGATTCAATTAAGCTCGAGTACTTAGTAAATAAAGCTTGAACTCAACTCGATAATAATTGAGAACTTGAGCTAAGTTCAAAATTACGCTACTAAAGATTATGTCTGGTACCAATCACAATCCTCTTATTATCGTTCTTGGCTTAAATTCTTAAAGGAACACTTTAAAAATTAAATATAAATAAGTTACATCAATAACATTTTCAATCTACATCTTTTAAATATCGATATTCGTAATTCTGATAAGATCTAGTTTAAGTGGTAAAATTGAGTCACAAAAAGACTTCTTAATCAATATGTTTAAGATTGAGTCCCAACTAAGTATGGATTATAATTTCATTTCATTTGGATACTGTTCTAATTTGTATTAACTGCGTCGTTTAGGACAATTATTTGAAATTTTTGTAATGGATTAATTTGAAATTAATGATATGGTATGTAAATTGTATCTTTAAAAAAAGAAAAGAAAAAAGAGAGGTACAATATATTTACTTTAATTTTTTTCCCTAGGGATGACCCAATCGTTAAGATGAGTTCCTATTGACGAGAGGGCACAGGTTCGAACCCCACCAAATGCATCTATGGGTTTGAGTCTATAACACTTGGTTTTCCAACTGTGGTTTACCTTCTATGTAGTTTGTAGACTACTGCATAGGAATGTGAAGTTTACTCAGTGCGCACAGTATATACCGACTACGGATTCCCCATGATACCAAAAAAAAAAGAAAAAAGAAAAAAGAGAGGTGATATTCGTATTATCTTCGTGGAAATACCTTTACTATGGCCAAGAACTGCTGCAACCGAGCGGTTTACTGCAGAGAAGTGTTCAACCACAGCTCTCAAGTCTTCAATCTCACTATTATAATTACCACTATAATAAGAGTCTTCAGTGTACCTACGTACACATCAATTATGAAACCCATAATTCTAAATTAAATTACCCAATTTATCATAGACATTATTTTATTAATTTTCCATTTTGCAACAAGTAAAAAATCAACTGAAAGTAGGTTTTTCTTGATTTGTCGAAGGAATTGTTGTCGAGAAAATATATTCATAAAAAATATGTTTTTAACTAATTAATTTGAAGAGTTCTCACTCAGTTAGAGTAAAATCAAAGCGAAATGCACTGATTCCTTCATTTTCCAAAGCACCAGCAAGCTTGACCATAGCGAAGTGCTCCTGCAAATAATTGAAATGAATAGAAAATAAAAGACATTATCATATTAATCAGATTAGTGACAAAAAAGTATAACATGCAAGTATAATTAATCAACCTAAGAAAATGATCATATGTGCAAATCATTAAGAACTTGCTAAATTTTTATAAACATAATTTTTTCTTTTTGAGACCGTCTCACCATGGGAGAAGTGCGATTTTGGATCCAAAATCACATTTCAATGATACAGATTCAATTGGAATAGAATTTCGGATCTTAATCTTGACTTGTCTCACCATAAAACTGTCTGATACAACCCTCCCTCCCTTTAATAGAAAATGACTAGATCACCAACCTTGGAGGATCGAAAAGCATGGCATAAGACAACGATATTGGTTGATCCAGCATCATGCAACACCCCATCAAGTTTCTCGCCTTGCTTGTTTAGTACTGTTATTTGCTGCTGCATAGTTGCTGAAAATCTTGAACTTTTACATGTTAAACAATCACATATATAATCAAAGTCTAATTGTTATAACATTATTGTCACAATACTTTATGTTACGAAATAATCACATATCTATCAACAATAATTGCATATAAGTGCTATTGAAAATGTGCATCGATCCAATCTTTCACGCATATCAAAAATCATATAATTAAGAATAATCGCCCGCACTAAAATTTATGCTAAAACTGCTTTTCTTACCTCAGCTTTTGAGGTTTCGTTGGAAGTTGAAAGAGTGTTTGGTGAATAAAAAATGCTGAGCTGCTGAAATCTGCTGTATAATAATGAGAACGGATTCTTAATTTAAAACCACAAATTCTTCATAGTGTGTGTGTACGTGTCAAATTTATATGAGATATATCTGTAGCAATTAATTAAAAAGTAAGATGAGTAATTTCACATGGTATCTTCTTAATTTACTATAATCATCTGATTACATAATTCAATTACAAAAGTATGATGAGTAATTTCACATGGTATCTTCTTAATTTACTATAATCAGATTACATAATAAAATTACAAAAGTTTGATGAGTGATTTCACATGATAGCTTCTTAATTTGCTATAATCATATTAAATGATTAAATTTGAGGAGAATTTGAAATTTAGAGGAACGGTATCTTAAACATTTGAAATATGTAGCTCTGAGATTTCATATTATAAGTTGTCACGAGAGGTGGACTACAATAAGAACGTCTGTAAGTGCGAACCTTGATACTTTTCTTTAGTATAAACGATATATTTCTTTAGAATAATAATTAATACTTTACAGTTAGATAGTCGAAAATAAATGATATTTTTATTCAGTGAAATGACACTTTTTTAGAGTAGTTGATAATTTTAGGATGATCGCATCTACGGACGTCTTTAAAGGAGTTTTTTTGAGTTGAAATAATCACTTACTTTCTCTGTTTTTTAATAAATGTCTTCAATAATCAAATTACACATAATAAAAAAAATAGAGAAATTTACCATTGTAACCTTATTAATTACCATGATAAATATATATAATATAATAATTAATAAATTTCAAAAAAATAAATAAGGATAAAATAAAAAATTTAATAATTTTACTCTTAAATTACATACTATAACACTTATTAATAACAAGAAAAAATTTGGCAAAGAAGACATTTTATATGAGAAAAAAAGAATGGAAAGAATATTTAATATCTCATAATATATTCATAAAATTGTTCACATGTATTTACTTGGAATAAGAACACATAATAATGAAGTGGATGAATTTATACCTTTCGTGACTACTCCAACGTAATCCAAAATAAAAGTCATGATTTTGAAAAGGGTAAATATCAAAAGAGCAAAGTCATTATGCATTTTGGATTTATCTCGACCTTGTAACTAAAATATTATTATTGTGTTCAGTGCCAAAGTTGTAACTGAAATAATATCACCAAAGTTGTAACTGAAATAATCTCATATTTTGGATAATATTGGTGACTTCCATTTCCATTTAATTGCGAGGGGAGCCCCTATTTGAGGACGTGGACTGGTAAATTTTGATGGGATTCAAATTCGAGATGACATTTCAGCTGCAAACACCCCTTATTCCATTAGTAGATTATTGATGATCTCCCGCAGATAGAGCTTTCCCTTTTGGAGTAAGATTATCATTTGCAGGGAGATTTATTGCTTCCATATTATTATTTTATGTACATAATAGTTACTTTTTTATCACTGTCATTCATATTTGGTGGACCCAGAAAATATCAGTGATGGTGCTTTATTATTTTTTAAAATTGTAAAATAACTTAATAAATATTGTTCCGATCTAGTTGTTCTCCTAACTCCTAAGTCGCTCGCAAATTGTACGAGGTCCTTATAGAGCGGTAAAGCCGACCCAAGTCGAATCTCTCGAGGAAGGTTTAATAGGGCTACGATTCTATGTCACACACAAAAACAGAAAAGAAACACTAACGTCCTAAAATAAGGGACTGTCACATAACGGACGAAAGCATGGAAGAAAATAAAGCAGGAAAAGGGGTGCACTTGGACAACAAGAGGGATTGACATATACACGGAATTGGAGACGGTGTTCTAGGGCTCAAAATCTATCATCGCGATTAATGAGTTAAGGACCGGTCAATGTTAGACTAGTCTCTCAACCTTGTCAATGTTAGACTCGAAATTAATGACAACTAGCCTCTCAACCCTGCCGCCATCAACTATGAAGGATAATTAAACACAAATACATACGATAGCAAACACTCATTCACATATATTAATTACTCAACAACAAACTAGTCTCTCGACCCTGCTCGTTATCAAACTTATATCTAACATAAATATGCTCTCGCATTACTTCATTGTAATATTCCTAACTTTTAAATAGTGATTAATTAAAGATTAAGGTTAAATAGGGCATTGCATCCTTAAGAAGAAAGAAAATAGAGATGATTAAGATAGAAAATATTTGATTACAATTAGTGAAATAAAATGTGATCGATAAACATAATTCTAGAAATTTCGAATAGAAGATTTTTTTTAGAAATTAAATTATTATATAGATTGATTATTTTGATCCTAATGATCATAGAAATGTTACAACAATAGAAATTTTAAGTTGTGCTTTTATAAATTCCCCATTTTAAAGTTTATTGTTTATTTAATGTAAGATTAGCATTTTTCTTATTATTACTTCCTTAAAGAAAAGAAAATAAAATATATAAATATTAGAATTAAATAAAATTTATTTACGTTAAATAAGATATTATTAGGATTTTTCTAGAAGTGATGAATAATAATATTAGGATTTTTCTTGAAGTGATGAATAATCACTCCAATATATTAAAGTAAAAATAAATAAAACTTAGGATATATATATACATCACCTCCTTACTATTCATTATCTTCCAAATTCTCCCAATTCTCTCCAAATTTTCGAACACACACTACACACACTCATAAAAAATTTCTTAATCAAGCCATTTAATCACAAATTTCATCTCCAAATCAATTCCTAAGTTGAAAAGAAGGTATTTTTCTGTAATACCCCGATTATTTAAACGCCTAATTACGATATTAATTTCGTAAATTAGAATATTATTATGATAATTTGATTATTAATATATATCGAATAATGATTTCGATTATTGTTGGAATAATAAATTCCTATGTTTTATTCACAAATGAATGTGAATTGAGAAATACGAATATGTAACGTATTTCAACAGTAATATTTCTACGTCGATTACGTATCAATAATTAAATGCTCGTGATATTTTCTAAGTTTTTAAGCTTAGAATTTAATTCCATTATTATTGGAATAATTTAATAAAGTGATTACGACTTTATTACGACCATTTGGAGATGAGTCGATAATTAACGTTTTGAGACGTTTCAAACGTTAACGTTTTGTGATGACTTGAGAATCAAGTCTAACGATCAAGGAATTATGATATTTAAATTCCTATGATTATTATATGTTATTAGAATATTATTTAGCATTGAATTAATGCTAGAAATTTTAGAATAATATTTTTGATTATTTAAGATTCTCGAAAACCCTAAATCGAGAATTAGGCTTTTCTACCTATGGATTGATTCCAATAATTTTTCCTATAATATAATTTATCATCTAAAACATATATTATGATATATATGTATAATTAGCATGAAAATAAATTATATACTACATCTTAAATGAAAAAGCCGTGAGCTTTTGTTTCAAATGCATAGTTCACGCCATTTTTGAAGTAGTAATGCTATGTTATGAATTAATTGATACAAGTGTAATATATTACACACTTATCAAGTAAAAATCAAGTGGTATGGGAAGAGTGAAAGGACCGTGTATATTGGTCTCACAACTAAGGTTAGAAGCTTACACACAACTCTAATTTGATGATGAAAATATATTTGGGATAGAGTGTACATTGACTTATACATGTATTAATTAATGAAATTAAAATTTCCTCATCTTGTAAGGCAATGACCGACGGCCATTTCTTCTCCAATTCAAAGAATTGAATTGTTCAACGAATAATTTGTGTAAGACCATACTTACTACTATGACATAAGGCTTGGGTGAGTCACCACTTAATCCTTGTGTATGTGTGAGTAGTCGACGGCTTTGGCCTCAAAATGCAAGGATTTTTCTTTGTTTTACCCAAGAAATAAATTGGTGTAAGATGTAGTAAGTATTGATGATGTAATTCAACTATGACTCATAAAGTAGATTGGAAAAGGCTCCCAATTTGTGAGGATATGACCGAGAGAGAGAGTGAAAGCATTTAATTGTATTACTTCATTACATAAGGGTATTACTTCATAAACACAAACACATTCCTCTCTCCAAAAGAAGAAAATACCGTGAGCTTTCTTCTTGAAATACTTTGAAAGTTCTTGAGTTCCAATCACCAAAAGCTTGACCTAGAGCTTGATCACATAAAATCGATTCCGTTAAAAAGGTTAGGAATCGAACAAGCTTCGATTATACCCTAAGTTTTTAATTTTCTAATGGTTAGATTTAAATTTCAAGCATGTGTTCTTAAGTATAAATTATGCTAAGCATGATATTTGTTTATTAATGATGTGTATTAATATGAAATGAAAGCATGTAGCATGTTTAGAATTTAATTTAACATGCTAGGAAATTACACAATGAGTACCGAAAATTTTCTTGAAGATTTAAGAATGGATTGATGATATATGTTGTTGTAGAAGCCTATAGTGATTATTGTGAAATTTATAAAAATCTTATGCTAATTATTCAAAATGACCGAACATGATGAAATATGCTAGGTTGATGTACAATTTTAATTTGAGAAATGTTATAGCATTTTGTTGATCTAGGGTATTAATTATGTACTACAAGATTTTGCTAGAATTTTTGGACTTTAGTTGCTCAATTTCATCAAAATAACCGAGAGCTATAGGCTTGAATACATGATGATTGAATTGATTCTAGTATGATATTATGATGTATTGTTACTATACTATAGTATTTGAGCATTGTGTAAATTAATTGGAATTTTATAAAATGTTTAGTGTATAGTTTGATAAGGGCCGAAACCATGAACAATATATACCTTAATGTAGAAATGAAATATGTTGGACTTTAGGTTATAATTATGTTATAAATTAAGGTTAGAGCCTTGTATAAATTAATTATAATTTTAGGAAGTTATTTGATAATTATTGGGAATTTTCGAGACCTATATAGTGATATAGGTGAGTTCCAAATTTTCCTATAGTGATATTAATACATATTAATGATCATAATGTAAAATAATACACTATATGAATTTAGAGGAATTTTTGGAAAAAGGTTGGAAATTTTTACACAAAAGCCGTGAGCTTTGTGTTTTTAAATAAGGAATTTTAATTCCTTTTTAATCAAGAATAAATATATATTATATGTCTAAAAATTGTATTAGACATAATTGAAATTTTGAGGATTATTAAACATAGAATATTATGTTTACGATGAAACGTTATATTAAATAACATTAAAAGCATAAAATAATGCTTAAAGTATTAAAAGATTAATATTGAAAGAAAATATTAATCAAGTATATCGATTTGCTTGAAAAATCGAGAATTAAATCTTTATGAAAACAAATCGATTAAAAATCGATTTATATTGAATTTATTCATTAAAATTTGATTATTAAAGAAATTATTAAGAAAAGTCAAAATGGTTGACTTTCGAAATTGACGTACGAAATACGTTCGTTAAATACGCTAATACGTGAAAAACGTATTACTTTTATCTGAATATCTCAATTGTGAGAAAGGATTTCATAATTGAAATCACATTATTGAATAACGTTATTATCGTTAATTATTTAACCTAAAGGTTAAAATGAGGCGTAGATCATATTACGCTCTCGATATACGAAATTATTTTTATTGAAATACGTCATTTCTACATATAGGGTTTATTAGAACTTGAATTATTTTATTTATCAAAGTTGAGCGAACTTTGAAAATCTCGGCGTGTCAACGTGCTAAATGTAAATTTTTGCGTAAAGGTGGGACGTGAAACTCACGCGCAACGAGGAGAAGAACACGCATACCGAGATTCAAAGTTTAAAAGTCAAGGTGGACTTTACTATACTCAAATTGATAGAACTTATCAAATGATTTATTTATGATGCTTTATTGCAAGCAAATATTTATGAACTGATTTATTTAATTACCTGCCCAAAATGTTTATGTTTTATGTATGTATCCAATCCATGATTATTGATGCATAATGTTGGGTAGCTCCCACTTTATGACATGCTTGAATTCGTATTCTTGGAAGTACCCCCAAGGATGATGGAGAATTCGTATCCTGTGCTGAGATGGCCTGGATTTTGTGCATTGATTATTTGTGACTGTGTGCTGAAAGGGTGCTCGGCCGGTCATGGCGTCTGTGAGAGGAGGCCTCATCTCCAGCGCTGGAATTATTGTTGGTTGAATTGTTGTGGTGGATATGGATCATACATATGTGGAAAATGCTTGGCCAAGCGATATTTATGGAAAATGACAGAAAATATTTAGTAAACACGAGTATTTCAAATTAAAACCTCGTATATTCTTGTGATGGGCGAGTAATTCAAACTTAATAAATTATTTTGCATGAGCCACTGAGTGCATTCTTGTACTCAGCCCTGCATATTTGTTTTTAAATGTGCAGATTGAGCTGATGATGATGATGATGGAGCGGAGATGTTGAGTAGTCAGAGGTCTTTTGGTATTTATTATGTTTGAAAGAAAGAACCCTTGGGTGCATATCGTTATATATGCATTCACATGCTTTCATTGCATATTTTGAATATTATCGTATGTTGATGTTGATGACCTTTTCGTCAAACTATCGAACCTTCAGTTAAAGGAACTTGTAGCCTTTACATCTGTAAATGACTTTTGCCTTGTAAATAAGGTTTGAATTGCTTTTACCTTGTAAATAAGGTTTGATTATCGAAGTTCGATAAGTATTATTTTGAAATCTTTCGATTATTCTTATTAATTATCTTGTAATCACTGTTCCAAGCTCCAGTTCTCTCTAATTTGTCCTTTGGATTAGAGCGGCTGTGACATTTTCTATCTTTTATCAAATTTATAAGTTTGATTATTGTTAGAAAAATTTGTGAAAATGTTGATGATGTGAAATTAAGATTTTAAGTGATATATGGTGTTATTGTTTGTATTTTTTATTATATTTGATATATTATTGCATGAATAATGAGTTATATATGTATTATTGTGAAATTAAAATTAGGGCTAAAACCCTAGATTATGAAATTTATTTAACGTGATGATATGTTTGAAAATAGCTTATGATTTTGTAATTGAGCTTGTTTAAGCATATGATTTGAGAGAAAATTGATTAAAAATAAATTAATGAATTATGTTCAAATTTTTGAAAATTTCGAAAATGCGAAGAACATTTTATTTGATTTTATTTTCTTCAATTAACTTGATATATGAGTTTGTTATGATGATTTAAGCATTGTGTAAATTATTTAGAATTTTCTAAACAACTATGCAAAAAGTTGGAAATTTTAGGTTATATTCATGTTGAAGTTAAGATATGAGATGATTATTGTTGTTTGAGATTGATAGATGATAATTAGATGTAAATTAGCAAGAAAGTTGAAGAAAAATATAACCTAATACACTTAGGGAAATTAAAGTTTGATGTTATTCTTCGTAAATCTTGTGATTTATGAATTTAGTACATAAACAAACGCTAATGTAGCTTAATTGAAAATGGTAGAGCTAAGAATGTGAAATTAGAAGCTTATGTATAGGTTTATGTTTTGGTTAAGCTAGGTATCATTAATTACTTGAACATGGTTTATAAAGTTAAAGTATGACTATGAATGAGATGAATTCAGTTAATTAAAAGTATGTTGCCTACTTACTAATTAAATTCTAGTGAAAATCTAAGTTAGGAGATTAATTGAAGAGTTATGCATAAGTAATGTAATGATAAGAAATGAAGTGTTTAAATAAATGATAGGATATGATTTAGTTTATTAAGAGTTAAATTATGGAATAATTATTAATCATTCTCTTGTTTATTGAAGTAGACTCATGTGAATTAAATGAGATTAATAGGTCAAGAAAGTTTTAGTAATAGAAGGATGCAATGACCCTAAAGACTTATAATCCTTAAAAGTGAAAGTTTAGACAATTGGTTTAAATAAAAAAAAGAAGAGAAAATAGGAAGAATTTATGTGTGTTTGAAAGATGAAAATATTTTTGTTCATATGCTGATATTATTAATATTAATTTAAGGTGTGTCTAAAAAGTACAAAACAATCAAAGAAGAAGAAGAAGAAGAGGAAAGAAAGTCGATAAAATTTATCGAGTAAAGTCTACAGGTGGGCTTTCTAAATCAAAAGAAGCACATGCTAAATTATTATTATTGCATTTTATTTTGCATATTATTCATAAAAATGTTTGACTTGCCTGATTTTGAGCATGAGCATATTGCATTTACTTATCCACGGAAGAAAGAGAAAGAAAGAATAGAACGATGTCGGTCTTATACTGGACGAGCTGCTAGTAAGGGTTTGTGTACACATAGTGACCTTTGGGTCAATGTGTTTGAGAAGAAGGTCTACTTCTCAACACACAGAAAGAGTACATGAATATGGTACAGAGAAAGAGAAAGAATTTGTCTACAGACATGACACTTGCATTTGCATTTGTTATGATACTATGAGCATGAAAACAAGTAAGTTTTTAATTGAAAAGCATGCATAGGTTATTTCACTAAAACCCTTGTGTTGCAATGTTATGGCAAGTCAATCTCTAAGAGCAAAGTTTTAAATGTTTTCGGCATATGTCCACTGAGTGCTTTATGTACTCACGCCCCGCATGTATTTCTAAACATGCAGGTTGAGCTTGGATTTTTGAGATGAAGTTGGAAGCGAACACTGGGCTTTTGCTTGTAAATGCTTATGTGTTGTGAATGGTTCTTTTTGTCGAGTTGTTTTGATGTGGATGATTGTTGTTGTTGGAGTTGAACTCCTTTATATCTCATGTTGTTTTGGAACAAACTTGGATTGATTTGTTGTTGTGGACAGTTGATAATGTTGGAGTCGGACTTCTTTCAGTTCTATGTTGTTTGAAAGTTTAACTTGGATTACCATTTCTATTCTTGTTGTGTTGTTGTTAGATTTGAAAACATAAACATGTTGTTATATTCTGTTGCCCAGGGTTATATGTCCTCATACATATAACTCAGCTGCTCTTTCTGTTACCACACTCTGACTTTGATCGATAGCTTATTTCGTTGTTGTAAAGTTTGAGAGACACTTGTGTGAATGTCGAATGTTGAGTTGATTATCTCATCTTTGCTATTCCTTTTATTTATTCGACCTTATGAAAATAAATAGATTCATTTTGATTATAGTTGGTATTAGGAGTCAGTGATTGATTGTATCCATTTGTGTCAACCGTTAATTCCATTTCATATATTGTTGACATGTCATTTTATTTTTTTATTTTTATTTTTGATCAACTTAATACAAAAATTTAAAGGCCGCGTCACGGTGGACTCGAACCCGAGACCTTTGACCTCGGGCATTAACCACTCTACCACTAGGCCAACACACGCACACAACATGTCATTTTATTGATTCTCTTTACTGTCATTAGTCCTAGTAGTTCGTATTCAGTCATTAGTCACAGTCTAATTACTTGATTAAGAAGTTGGGCTGTGACATTCATAATCAAACATAAGCACATAATCAGCCTACACTATTCTTTCGAGCCCCTGTATTAAGATCATGAAATAATCTATTTATACGGACGAGAAATTGCAAATCTTCAACAAAACAATCACGATTCAAACCAAGAATAAATTTAACATTTATTTCATTATAAATCAATAATTCATTCTCATGGTATAAATTATTCTCATCATAATTACATAGACATAATGAAACGAGAAAAACTTAGAATCCAATCATTAATGAATTCGTCATCAAAAAATCCGGAATCGCACAATCCAATTGTTAATCCAAGTGCAAGATTTTAGAAAGAAAGGGCATAAAAAGGGAAGAAAAATCGCATGTGTGAGTCTGATAAGAGAGAGGCGGCTGTTCCACATTAAATAAAACCATCGAAAAGCCCACGAAAGTCGCCAAAAATGGACCCAAAAAGCCCCCCAACGTCGGACGGGATGAAACCGACGCTGGGTGGGACTCCCTGGAATGCAACCGAGAGGGCACCCAGCGCCGGACGGACCGAAACCGGCGAGGGGCCGACCCTTTCATTAGACAATGTTGTTTCTTGCACACATTTTGTGTCACAGCCGCTCTAATCCAAAGGACAGATTAGAGAGAACTGGAACTTGGAACAGTGAATGCAAAACAATTGATAAAAATAATCAAAAGATTTCAGAATAACATTTATCGAATTTCAATAATCAAACCTTACTTACAAGGCAAAAGCAATTCAACCCTTATTCACAAGGCAAAAGTCATATACAAATATAAAGGCTACGAGTCCCTTTAACAGTGGGTTCGATAATTGATGATACAATTGTCACAATAACATACAAAATATTCGAATATGCGTGAAAGCATGTGAATGCATATATGACGATATGCACCCAAGGGTTCTTTCTTTCAAACATAATAAATACCAAAGACCCCGACTACTCAACATCTCCGCCCATCACCATCACTCACTCAATCGCACATTTAAAACAATATGCGGTCGAGTACAAATAATGCACTCGAGGGCTCATGCCAAAATAATTTATCATAGTTTGAATTACTCGCCCCATCACAAGAATAACACGAGGTTATAATTTGAAATACTCGTGCTTACTAAATATTTTCCGTCATTTTCAATAAATATCGCTGGCAAGCATTTTCCACGTATGTATGATCCACATCCACCACAACAATCATTCACAACAATTCCTCACTACTTGGAGGAGGCCTCCTCTCACAGACGCCGTGACCGCCGAGCACCTTTCAAGACACAACACAAAATAATCGGTGCCCAAAATCCGTGCCATCTCAAGACAGGATACGAATTCTCCATCATTCTTGGGGTACTTCCAAGAATAATTCAAGCATGTCATAAAGTGGGGCTACCATCATTATGCATCAACAATCATGGATTGGATACATACATAAAACATAAACATTTTGGGCAGGTAACTAAATAAATCAGTTCATAAATATTTGCTTGCAATAAAGCATCATAAATAAATTATTTGGTAAAATTCTACCAGTTTGAGTATAGTAAAGCCCACTTTACTTTTGAACGTCGATTCTCGATCGCGTTTTCTTTTCTTGTTGCTTGTGAGCTTTCACGTCCCACCTTTACGCAAAATATACGTTTAGTATGTTGGCACGCCGAGATTTTCAAAGTTCATTCAACTTTGATAAATAAATTAATAATTCAAGTTTCGATGATTCTTTATACGTCTTAATATGTTGAAACGACGCGTATATTAATAAAATAATTCTCGTATATCGAGAGAGACGTAATATGATCTACAGTCTCATTTTAACCTTTTAGGTTAAATAATTAACGTATAATAACGTTATTCAATAAAATGATTTCAATTATGAAATCTTTTCTCACAATTGAGATATTCAGATAAAAGTAATACGTTTTTCACGTATTAGCGTATTTAACGAACGTATTTCGTACGTTAATTTCGAAAGTCAACCATTTTGACTTTTCTTAATAAATTTTCAATAAAACATATTTTAATCAATATAAATCGATTTTCAATCGATTTCTTTTCATAAAGCTTTAATCTTCGATTTTTCACGCAAATCGATAAACTTAATTAATATTTTCTTTCAATATTAATCTTTTAATACTTTAAGCATTATTTATGCTTTTAACGTTATTTAATATAACGTTTCTTCGTAAACATAATATTCTATGTTTAATTATTCTCGAAAATTTTTAATATGTCTAAATTAATTTCTAGACATATAATTTATTATTTTTCTTGATATTAAGGATTTAAAATCCTTAATATTTATTTATAAGCTTTCGGTTTTAAGCTTATAAATTCATTCTCTTTCCAAAAATTCTTGTAAATTCATATAGTGTACTATTTTATCATAGTATCACTAATATGAATTAATATTAACTATAGAAAATTTTGAACATTACTAAATTATGTCCCATGGTCCACGGTTCTTTCCAAAATTTGTCCAAATGATTTTCTAAAATTCTAGTTAATTTATACAAGGTCCCAACATTACTTTATAACATATTTATAACCTATAGTCCAAAATTTCATTTCTACATTAAAGGTATAAAGTTCATGGTTTCGGTTTTCATCAACTATATACTAAACATTTTTATAAAATTCTAATTAAATTACCGTAATAACCCAGCTTTTAAAAGCATAATTACGGTCTTTAAAACCCGTAAAATAAAATTTTGCCGCGAAAGCAAATCACATATGAAATCGAGTATGATTTCAATTATTTACAAAGGAATAATTTCCTATTACACACTCACTCAAGTTAGTGAATGAAAGAAATCGAAAGTTTTAGCTTGTATCGTGATACATTTTAACGTCGAATGATATCGATCGTTGAAATGTCACGATATTTCTTAAGCAATCAAGCTTGGAATTATATTCCATTATTAATAGAATATTTTTATAATGGGATTACAAGTATTTACGACCATTTTAAAGATGAGTCGATACGTAACGTTTTGAGACGTTTTCAAACGTCAACGTTTAGAGATAAGATGAACGATGGTTTTAATGATCAAGAAACTTTAGGAAATTATTTCTTATGATATTTTTATGATATTACAGTACTACTAAGCATTTAATTAATGCTTGAACATTAGAATTAGTAAAAATCTCAACCTTAGTTTCGAAAACCCTAATTCTTCGAAACTAGGGTTTTCTTCGAAAACTTTTGCCCTATTTAATTATCCTATGCTATAATTATTATTTAAATCATATACCAAGGTGCACATACTTATGAATGGCATGAAATAAAAATTTTTAACCTATGGTTATCCAAATGGCCGATAGCTATTTTCTTGTGCACAAGGTTGGATTATTTTGTTTTCTTCACTTATGCTATTAACCTATGATATTAAATATCATCTAAATCATATATTATGATTTATATATCTATGATTAGCATGAAATAGGAATTTTATCCTATAGTTTGGCCAAATGGCCGAGAGCTACTATATATGTATATAAATCTTAATTGTTTCATTTATCTCACATTTGCATGTATATATGTATAAATTCAGATTTTATAACCACAAATCTCCCACTAATGATACATTTAAGCTATTTCCAAGATAGTGTGTAAGACACTAATGATTGGGAACCCATTAGTGAATAAACTAGTATTAAAATTGAAAGGTCTCTTATGTGTATTGGGAGAGAGAGGGCCGAGAGTGTGAGGTATAGGGGGTTTTCAGATTTTCACTCATTCCCTCACTCACTCAAACACTTAAACACTCTACCCTCTCATTCTCTCTCAATCCTCCCACCCTCTCCTCAAACTTCATCTTCTTTCTTTCTTTTTTTGAAAAAGTCGAGAGCCTCTCTCACCCTCCAAGCTTTGATTTTTTTTCTCCTCTCATCTCCATATAACACCTTGATACCTTGTACCTTGTCTATTTAATCTATATCAACAAGGTAGGTGTCGATTCAAACATGTTTGTTCTTGTTTTTTTTGAAAACTGCCGAAAGTGTACAAAGAACATTGCATGTGTTCTTGGTGTTCCATTTTGAAAGATTTTGAGTATACATGATGTTGGTGATGGGAAGATATGTAGATGTTGGTATTCTCATTATTTTGTTTTTTTTTAAAAAAAGTCTTGCATGTATGGTCTAACATGAACATCTTTTGAATCTATGAATATGTTGTGTTCTAGGGATGTAGAGCATACTATTTTAAAGCTTGATTCATATTTAAAAAAAAATTACTTGAACTATGTATGAAATTTCTTGAAGTGGCCGAGACCTATGAGAGGATATATGGATTTGATTTTGTGATCTATAATGCTATATGTGTCCATAGTATTTATTTTGAATTTTGGAAAAATCCATGCCCAATTTTTCTTAAGAACCGAGAGCTTATCAAAAAAATAGTGGGTGTATGATTTTATTTGATTACATGCAATGTGATATTATTGATTATTGATGTATTGGGAATGTATATGAATTAATGAAGAATTTTTGAAGCACTCTTGCTATTTTTTTATATAACCGAGACATATATATATGTATATATATGTGTATGATTTCATTTTGTACATGCAAGGTGTTAATCTTGAGTTATGATGAACTAAGAGTGTATAGACATTTATTGGAAATTTTTAGAAGATCAATTCTATAATTTTTTCAAAATAACCGAACATATATATAATTATATGTTAATGAATGATTTTTATTTGAGACATGCAAGAACATATAATTACTCTATGATGTTATAAAAGTCTATAGTGATTTAATTAGAATTTTTGAAAAATTCTATCTATTATTTTAAAAAAAGACCGAGACATGTATATATATATATGTTAGTGTGTAATTTTATTTTGTGACATGCAATGTTATATTATTGACCTAAAATGTGTTTTATGCATCTTAGGATTTTGTTAAAATTTTTGAAGATCAATTACACATTTGTTTCAAAAAAAAAAAAAAAACCGATGAGTTACACACTCAAATGGTGATGATCAAATGGTCTTTGATGTATATTATGATGTAATATTGCTACACTATAGTTTATGAGCATGGTATATATGTTGAAAATTTTTATAAAAATATTTAATGTGTAATATAAAAAGGGTCGAGAGTTAGTATACCATTTATATGGTATATAAATGTCATATTATGGATTATATGACATAAGTATGTTATGAAATAATGTTTGGACCTTGTGTTAAATTATTGGAATTTTAGTGAAATTATTAAGCATTTTATTAAAATACCGAGACCTTATATAAATAATAAGGTGATAATTGAACAATGCTTAGTTGATTTTATGACATATTAATGATCATAGTGTATATTAATACACTATATAATATTAGAAAAAAAATTAGACATCATTTGGTAATTTATTATAATTACCGAGAATATTTAAGGATTTTAAGGATTTTAAATCCTTTTAAATCAATTTTATTAATAAATTATATGTCTAATATTATTTTAGACATATTTTGAAATTATGGATAATTTTCAAAATAATTGGTTAGAAAAAACTAAAATAGCCGTGAGATATTTTTGAAATTGAAATAAGGATTTTAATCCTTAAATTCATTATTTATAATGAATTATATGTTTAAAATTATTTTAAACATATTAAAACAGTTTATAAAAGAAATCAATTAGAAATTGATTTTCAAAAAAATAATATTAAAATAAGACTTAGTAATTAAATTACTAAGAAAAGTCAAAATTGTCGACTTTTGAAATCAACGTCTGAAAGACGCTCGATAAATACGCTAATATGCGTAAGACGCATCATTTGCTAATAATATCACGTTGATATGGAAGGATTTCATATTTAAAGTCGTGAAATCGAAAAACGTGAGAAAACGTTGGACCATTCACCAAGAAGGGTAAATTGGTCATTTTTAACACATATCTCGTTTCTATCGAAGAACGAGAAATGTTAAGTTGATACGCGTTTGAGAAATGAATTAAATTCATTAAGGAATTCAATTCGCGTCGATATGAAATATCGAATTTTATTATAGACTTTGTAAGTCTCGAATTACGTAAACGACGTACTAAAGCATCCTTTTTATATAAAGGTGTGGACGCTGACGCACCAGCTGGACGTTGACGAGTAAGGAAAACGTTAAAGACGATCAATAATTTCCAGGTGGGCTTTATTACTAAAACAGAACAACTTTGCTGCTCTTCTCAACTGTCTTTGGTTACAGTACTTTTCAACTAATGCTAAAATTCTTTAAATGATTACCTGCCAAATTGTTTATGTTTTGTGTGTCGTATCCTATCCATGTATGATGTGATGTTGATGGGTTATTCCCAACTTATGAATGAAAATCGATATCGGATCCTATGCGGGAAGAGCTTATACAGCTAGGATTAACGTGTACACCGATGGTGACCGTGTCTTTGTAAGGACACCACGGCGGTCACGGGGTCGTAGAAGGAGGCCTCCTTCACGACTTTCGACTCGATAACATGATGGAATGATATTAAGGGATATGGATCACGTACACCAAGAAAATGCTTGGCCAAGCAACTTTTATAAACTCGTGAAAATATTTTAGTAAGCACAAGACATTTTCAAATAAAACCCTTGTGTCTTACCACTATATTGGCGAGTAATTAAATGAAAATAAAATGTTTTCGGCATAAGTCCACTGGTACAAATTTTGTACTTAGCCTGCATGTTTGTTTTAAATGTGCGAGTTGAGCTCGATTCTTGATGATGGAGGAGTATTGAGAAAGCCATATGTCCTTGATGTTCGTTAGAATGGATAACCTCAATACATATCGTCATATATGTATTCACACACTTTCCGCAACTCGAACTGTTTTATTTTCATGTTGGATAATAAAATAATGTGAACTATGAAGTCCTTGGATCGTCATATCCTTTGGATCCGTTGACTTAAACCTTTTATCCCGAAATGTTATAAGTGTATGTTTAATCCTAAGTTCAATATGCCCAAGTGATAAGCCTTATTGTGACAGTCTTCCGCATCCATGAATACTATTCCTAGTATTAGTCCGCTCACTCCGGGTCATCCTGAGTGGGGTCGTGACAGAGTGGTATCAGAGCAGTTGCTCTTTGAAACTCCAATTTCTTCTAAAACTAAGTCTAGATTGAGTCACTAGACTTCTAGAAAATCTACTGGCTATTCTCAACACTCCATCACATCGAGCTCAACTGGGAAAAGGTAACTAGTTTCTTTTGAACTTATGAAGTGAAAATTTTTATATGATGATAAAATTTGAAAAGATTTTTGAAGAAAAAGGAAAAAGGAAAGTTGTAATGTGATGATGATTGAAATGAAGAGTTATGAGTGAAGATTTTCAAAAATTCTAAATTTTGAAATTAAATAGCAATGATATGAAGTGGTTAAGTAGAAATGTATGTTTGAAATGAATCATGATGATTAAAGACGAATGTATGAAAACAAGATGATATGTACAGATATGTATGAAAGAAGTATGATGTTGTTTGGATGTTATGTTTATGAATTATGAAATCTATGTTGATAACAAAGTATGCTATGCTCTTGAGAAGAACGTAGACGATATAGGAAGTATGTTCACATAATGAAAGAAAACAAAAGAACGATAGGAAGCATGAATGTGTTTTTAGTCTCGGGTTTTGAACGGCGAGAGTGGAACGTAAAGATGATCGAGAACGACGTTAACTATGAAGAATGAAGAAGGTGGATGTTGTATCACCGTTAAAGCGAGCGATCATAACCATAATTTCAACCTGCGTGATCGTGGACCGAGATTTGAACGATGAGCCTCAATTTGAAGACGTGGGCGTAATAGTTATACTAAGTCGGCAGCAGCTATAACGTGCATAATTTCGTCATCGCACCTTCTCGAAACGTTGCTATAATCGCAAAAATTTTCTCGCACTGCAGCAAAATTTGTTTTTAATCGTACTCCTCGATGGGACTCCGTTTTTACGCATGGTTTTCGCTGCGTATTCCTAACATTCTGAACTTCATTTGTTATGAAGGATGAATCTCTTTCCATCTCCCAAATACAGTAGAGTCTGGGTAAATTTCAGCTTGAGTTTTAGATAGAACAGAGGAATTTATAATACCTCGTGTAGCTTAACATAGCAATAGGAGTTTTGTTTACTAGGTGGGTTAAGAATGTTTGGTTATAGGTTGAATAGTTTATCCTAGTTGATTAATTGAAGTACTAAGCTACCCTATCTGCTATCGGATATTAGTAGTGCCTAACGGTTAGTTTTTGATCGTGACAGATGAAGGAAATGCGTTACATTGCGAGGAGGAGGATAGGACCTGACCCGACTCCTGAGGAGACTATCCGTATTTACCGAGAAAGCTGGATGTGTGCCGGCGAGGATTTAGGAGAGTTTCTGATGTATTACTTTAGATTGTGGAGGAATGCGAGAGTATATGGTGTGACGGACTACGATGGCATTAAGCGTCTCCTTACTATACTTCCATGTGATTGGGAAGACTACGCTCGTGAGGTTTCTGGGGATTACATTTATCGTGCGACTGGAGGATATGACTTGATAGGTGATCTACCCAGGTTCATCAGCCACCTGACATACGTATATAGCATCTATGGCGCAGCACCGAGAGGACCTTATCTCCTCCACGGGAGTATACATGGCGTGATGAGTCACCCGAGTGGGCTGTACACCGAGGTTCCACGGATAGTTGACCCAGTGGTACCACGATATCGGATTGACGAGGGCAGACTTGTTCAGGCGGACGGAGCAGCCAGACCTAGAGCTTTGGGAGCCCCTGTTTTCCCACCTTTGATATTCGGACATCCGGTGCGTTCACCACTTCCGCCTTTACCACCGATGGCGAGACCCTACCGCCACCGAGTTTCCGTCGACAAGACGGATTAGTGTGACAGGTACTCTCGATGGGTATAACCCCATCCATGACAGCTACAGTCCGATTCGTGTGGATTATGGTCCACTGCGGGACATCCCGATGGTAGAGAGTAATGGAGCTGGACCCTCTCGAGTATATGGCCAGGGTGATGATTCGGACGAGGAGGAAGAGGATCCTGAGGAAGATGAGGAAGATTCGAGGAGTTGATGTAGATAGTGATGTTGATGTAAAATTTGAAGGATTATGTTATCTATTTTTATGAATGTTTTATTTATGCTTTTGAAAAACTTGAACAGTGGGGGAAACTGAATTTTTGTAAGGCTATAAAGCCATTGTGCATGACTTTAATTTTTGTAAAGCCTTAAGGCCGATATGTGTATGGCCCTTTTCTTTTGAAATGTTTTGGAAGCGAGCATGTGAGTAATTCTTGATATAAGGACTTTTGTTTGCAAAGTACACTGTTTATGGTGCTTTTGCAATTGTATGTATATATGACCGAGAGGGCTTTTGCAATAAATCTATGTATGACAAGAATGAAATGTTTTATTTAAGTTATCATTTCTAAAAAAGGCCAAAAAAATGAAATTTGTACATATTCGAGTTATAAAAATGATGCATGATGCTAATGATATATTTTACACAACAGAATGCCTCCTAGACAAGACCCTGAACGAGAAGTAAGAGGCGAGGCGGACCTAGGAGAAGAGGTAGAACTCGGAACAAGAGGAATGTGTGCCTCAACCACCTCCACCTCAACCCGACCGCAGGATAGAGGAATTATTCTTAAGACAAAACCTCCTACTTTCAATGGGAAGGTAGTCCGAAGATGCCGAGCGAAGGATGAGAACTATCGAGAGAATTTTCACATTTCTAAGGTGCACAACACAAGAAAGACTATCATGTAGCCTTCCGTTAAATGGGCTCTTGATTTACGGTGGGAGGCCAGAAAGAAAACTTTCACAGCAGAGCAGATGGAAGAATTAACTTGGGAAGATTTTAAAAGGGAAGTGTTTGATAAGTATGTACCGAAAAGTTACAAGAAGAAGAAGGAACATGAATTTTTCTTGTTAAAACAGGAAAAGATGTCGGTAACCGATTACGATCGCACTTTTTGCGAAATGTCTAGATATGCACTAGATCAAGTGGACACGGATTTAAAAATGGCGGAGAAATTTAGATCAGGGTTAAGGCCAGAAATAAGAATGTCTCTCGCTGGTCTTGGAGACATGACTTATACAGAGGCTCTTACACGAGCTTTGGACATTGAGGCAGCAATGCCAGATGATAAGTCGGGATCAGCTCAGATGCAGAATACCATGGACAGAGGAAAGAGAAAATGGGATACTAGTTTTAGTAATGTGATGGGGAAACTTTGAAAATAAAAATAACAAACAACGATGGCGGGGAACTCAAGCAAGTCGAGGCAAGGATGGAGGAAGCCAGCCTTTATTCCTCCAACAAGGGGACCACAAGAGCAGCGAAGGGCTCTTCCGTGCCCAAAATGCCGAAAGATGCACACGGGAATGTGCATGGCGGGCAGTGGAAACTGTTTTAGGTGTGGTATGAAAGGACATTACGCAAACTTTTGTCCGGGGATACGTTCGGAAACAGTCGTAAGGCCGAACCAACCCGGTAATGTCCAACCGCTGAGGGCTATCCAATTTCAGCCCCAACCTCAACAGCAACTACAGCCGCAACAATGGCAACAACCTCCACAACAACTGCAGCAACCACAACAACAAATACAACAACAGCAGTGGCAACCACCTCAGCAACGAAGACAACAACCATTACGGCAACGTCGGCAACAAGCAGCCTGCATAACAGCCCCCAAAGAAAGGCAAGCACCACGCCACCAGATTACCTCAAGCTAGGGCGTATGCTTTACACCGCAACAAAGCGAACAGACCGGGAAACACGGCGGTATGGGAATCCTTCTCAACATACCGTTATAGTATTGTTCGACACGGTGCTTCGACTCTTTCATAGCAAAATCATGCGTAGATCTGTTGGGACTTAGTCTATAAAAGCAAATCGGGATATGAGAATCTCTTCACCTATAGGAGGGATTATGATCGTTACATTTACTCGCTCGAACCTAGAGTTGAACTTAGGATCACCGAGGTTCTAGCAAATAATTTGAACATAATGTCCATGGGTGACGTAGATATAATCCTAGAATGGATCGGTTAGTCGCAAACCACTCCACGATTCTTTGCAAGGAAAGGAAAATATCATATCATTTTCCGGCAAAGCAGCGCATTTCCATGGAATCGACATGGGAAGAGAGTCCCAATTGTGTCCGCATTGAAGGCAAGGAAAATGATAAATAAGAAAGGATACCATGCTTTTCTCGTTTACGAACGGAGAAGAAAAGCGGGCGAAGATAGAAGACATAGAAATTGTCGTGAATTTCGGATGTATTTCTAAGGATCTACCAGGTTACCTCGATGACAATTGGAATTTACCATTGACTTGGAACCGTGGATCGGCTCGATGTCAAAGGCACCCTACAGAATGGCCCCAAAGGAATTGGAAGAACCGAAAATCCAATCCAAGAATTGTTGGACCTAGGTTTCATCGGACCTAGTGTTTCGCCTTGGGGAGCCTCAGATTATTCGTCAAGAAGAAGGATGGATCTTTAAGTATGTGTATAGACTATCGAGAGTCGAACAAGATGACGCCAAGAACAAATATCCTTTACCAAGAATCGACGATTTGTTCGATCAATTGAGAGGAGCGGTATATTTTCAAAATTGATCTCAAGTCGATACCATCAACTCAAGGTACGACACGGAGACATAGCTAAAACCGCATTCGAACAAGATATGGCCATTATGAATTTGTAGTTATGCCGCTCGGATTAACTAATGCACCACCGTGTTTATGGACCTCATGAACCGAGTGTTTCATCCGTGCTTAGACGAGGTTTGTTTTGGTTTTCATAGATGACATTCTCATCTATTCAAAAATGAGGAAGACCATAAGGAGCATCTAAGAATGGTGTTACAAACCTTAGGAGTGAAAGATTATTTGCTAAGTTTAGAAAATGCGAATTTTGGTGAAGGAAGTAATGTTCCTAGGACACATCGTGTCTGCTGATGGAATCAAAGTGGATCCAGCCAAAGTGGAAGGTAAGAATGGAAATCACCGCGAACTCGAAATGAGATCCGGAGTTTTCTAGGGTTAGCTGGTTATTATAGGAGATTCATTGAGGATTCTCCAAAATAGCAAGACCAATGACCCAACTACTTGAAGGGAGTTAAGTACACTTGACCGAGGAATGTGAGGCGAGTTTTCAAGAACTCGAGGAAAAGTTGACAAGTGCACCAAAGTTAGCGATCCGGAATCGATAAGGAATATGTGGTTTATCTTGGCCTTAAAGAACGGACTAGGATGCGTTTTGATGCAAGAGGAAAAGTAATAACATACGCGTCACGGCAACTTAGACCACATGAGCTAAACTACCCAACACACGATTTAGAGTTAGCGGCGATGGTTCATGCACTTGAAAATATGGAACACCATCTCTACGGAGTGAGATGTGAAATTTTCTGATCATAAGAGTTTGAAATATTTTTTCGAGCGAGAGACCTAAACATGAGGCGAGAAGATGGCTCGAACTAGTAAAAGATTACGATCGTGGTATTAACTATCACCGGTAAAGCGAATTTAGTAGGCGATGCCTCGAGTCGTAAAAATCAAACTCATTTGGGATGTCTCTTGACACAAGAAGATAAACTCGTTGAGGAGTTCAGCAAATTAAGAATTGAATTGGTTAAACAGCCAGAGACGATCAGGAATTATATTGCTACACTCACCATGACACCTGATCTAAGAAAAAGGATCATTGAGAGACAAAGGATGGAGGAAAAGTTGGAAAAGATAAGAGGAAGAGTGAGAACTTGTCACAGCCCCTCTAATCCAAAGGACAGATTAGAGAGAACTGGAGCTTGGAACAGTGATTACCAAACATTGAATAAGAATAATTAAAGACTTCAAACTAATACGTATCGAACTTGATAATCAACCCTATTTACAAGGCAAAAGTAATTTACGATATAAGGCTATAAGTCCTTAAACAGAGGTTTCGATAATTGAGACAGACTCAATCACAACATTAACATACAATACTATTCGAATATGCAATGGAAAGCATGTGAATGCATATATGACGATATGCACCCAGGTTCTTTCTTTCAAACATAATAAATATTCAAAAGACTTCGACTACTCAACAGCTCTGCGCCCATCATCATCACTTTCAATCTGCACATTTAAAAACAATATGCGGTCGAGTACAAATAATGCACTCAATGGCTCATGCCAAAATAATTTATCAAGTTTAAATTACTCGCCCATCACAAGAATAACACGAGGTTTTAATTTGAACATACTCGTGTTTACTAAATATTTTCTCGTCATTTTCCATAAATATCGCCACAAGCATTTTCCACGTATGTATGATCCACATCCACCACAATAATTCATCCAACAATAATTTCCTTGGAGGAGAGGCCTCCTCTCACAGACATACGACCGCCGAAAGCACCCTTTCAAAGACACAACACAAATAATCAGTGCACAAAATCCAGGCCATCTCAGCACAGGATACGAATTCTCCATCATTCTTGGGGGTACTTCCAAGAATACGAATTCAAGCATGTCATAAAGTGGGGGCTACCCAACATTATGCATCAAATATCATGGATTGGATACATACGTAAAACATAAACAATTTGGGCAGGTAATTAAATAATCATTTCATAAATATTTGCTTGCAATAAAGCATCATAAATAAATCATTTGATAAGTCCTATCAATTTGAGTATAGTAAAGCCCACCTTGACTTTTAAACTTCGAATCTCGGTACGCGTGTTCTTCTCCTCGTTGCGCGTGAGTTTCACGTCCCACCTTACGCAAAATTTACGCTTAGCACGCCGACACGCTTTTCGAGATTTTCAAAGTTCGTTCAACCTTGATAAATAAAATAATTCGAAGTTCTAATAAACTCTACACGTAGAAATGACGTATTTCAATAAAAATAATTCTCGTATATCGAGGGATACGTAATATGATCTACAGTCTCATTTTAACCTTTTAGGTTAAACAATTAACGTATAATAACGTTATTCAATAAAGTGATTTCAATTATGAAATCGTTTCTCACAATTGAGATATTCTTATAAAAGTAATACGTTTTTCACGTATTAATGTATTTAACGAACGTATTTCGTACGTTAATTTCGAAAGTCTACCATTTTGACTTTTCATTAAAAATATTCAATAAAACATATTTTAATCAATATAAATCGATTTTCAATCGATTTCTTTTCATAAAGCTTTAATCTTCGATTTTTCACGAAAATCGATATTTTGATTAATATTTTCTTTCAATATTAATCTTTTAATACATTAAGCATTATTTATGCTTTTAACGTTATTTAATATAACGTTCCATCATAAACATAATAATCTATATTTAATAATTCCCAAAAATTCAATTATGTCTAATATAATTTTTAGACATATAATATATTATTATTCTTAATTAAAAAGGAATTAGAATTCCTTATTTAAAACATATAGCTCACGGCTATATCAATTTTTTTTTCCAAACTTGTTCCAAAATTCCACTAAATTCATATAGTGTATTATTTTACACTATGATCATTAATATGTATTAATATCACTATAGAAAAATTGGAACACACCTATATATATACTATAGGCTCTCGAAAATAATATCAATAATTTTCCAAAAATTCTATTAAATTCCCACAATACCTAATCAAACCCTAGATCAATAATATGCTTTTATATCAAGCATATAAAAATTATATACCAAAGTACCAAGCCTAAGCATTCTCGGCTATGTTCAACATGAATCAAACAATTTTCAAAGTTTCTCAAATTAATACCATGCACTCCTACAACACTATAGATCAATAATCCAACCTTAAATCATACCTAGCAAAAATCGAGCATCACTAGAATAATTTAAATAAATAGCTTAGCTTAGGAAATAATTAGTCTATGCACATATTGATATATGTAACATAATTTCTAAGCTTATAACATGCTAGCATGATTTATTGCATAAATAATACATGCTAAAAATAATAATTTAAACCGTAGGATTATTGAAAAAGATAGGTTTTATCGAAGCTTGTTCGATATCTAACCTCGTTATCGGAGTCGATCGGTTGTAGGATAAATCAAACTCAAGAAAAAGGAAGATAAAAGAAGAAGGAAAGGCTTGGTTTTCTACTGGAGAGTTACGGCAGAGAGTTGAGAGAAAATGAGAATATGCAAGTGTGATGTGTTAAGTGTGTTCAAGAGAAAATATATATATACATAAGTAATTTAAAAGAAATGGAGACTACACACTACAAGCACCCCTCGGCTCTCTCTCTCTCTCTTTCACAGAACAAATGAACTAAATTAGTCAAAGGGTGATTATGTCACCCAAAAATATCTCTTACAAGAAGTAACTCTTGTAATTGCTTTAATAAAGTTTTTGATTGAAACAATTTAAATCCTTTGGCTTGTACATAGGAGCCGTCGGCTATGTGTGTATGGAGGGAGAGAAATCAGATTTTTTTCAATGTATCATGCATGTGTATAATTATACACTCTATCCCAAAATATATATAATCATGCACAAAGAAAAATCAAGCTTTTGTACACAATTTGGTCAACAAAATCGCCACTCTCAAAAAAAATTGCAAGAATATTTTCATTTACAATTTTACTTTGTAAGTGTGTATTAATACTACACTTAAGATATAACACAAATTGGAAGATCAAAAATGAAATAATCCCATGTTATATACATATAGGAATTCACGGCACTTTTGAAATATTAATGCCCAAAAATTCATTTTCATGCTATAAGTAGATATATAGCATAATATATATCCTAGATGATAATTTATATCATAGGAAAAATTATCGAATTAATCCATAGGTAGAAAACTCTAATTCTCGATTTAGGGTTTTCGAGAATCTTAAATAATCACAAATATCTTTCCAAAATTTTCTAGCATTAATTCAATGCTAAAATAATATTCCAATTATATAAAATAATCATAGGAATTTAAATATCATAATTCCTTGATCGTTAGACTTGATTTTCAAGTCATCTCAAAACGTTAACGTTTGAAACGCCTTAAACGTTAATTATCGACTCATCTCAAAATGGTCGTAATAAAGCTATAATCACTTTATTAAATAATTCCAATAATAATGGAATTAAATTCTAAGCTTAAAACTTAGAAAGTATCACGAGCATATAAATATCGATACGTAATCGACGTGAGAATAATCTTTCTTGAAATACGCTAAATATTCGTATTTTGATTCACATTTATTTGTGAATAAAACATAGAATTTATTATTCCAACAATAATCGATATCATTATTCGATATATAATTAATCAAATTATTAAGATAATATTTTAATTGACGAAATTAATTTCGTAATTAGGAGTTTAAATAATCGGGGTATTACGAATCAAGAATGGAAAATTTCCAGGAAGCATCAGATAATGCTTTAATGTTCGAAGGAAGAATATGTGTTCCTGATGATGCTGGGATTCGGAACGACATAATGAGTGAGGCTCATGATACACCTTATACCGCCCACCCAGGCAGTACGAAGATGTACAAGACCTAAAAGAAAGTTCGGTGGGAAGGCATGAACGAGACATAGCTTCGTCAGAACGTTGCCTTGTTTGCCAACAAGTAAAAGCTTTACACCAACGTCCCTACGGAAGTTACAACCGTTGGGTATACCTGAATGGAAATGGGACGAAATAACTATGGATTTCGTTACAGATTTACCCAGGTCTAGGAAAGGAAACACTACCATATGGGTAATAGTGGATAGACTCACCAAGTGCGCCACTTTTACCAATTCAAAATACATATGGAGTCGATAGACTAGCCCAAATATATGTAAAGGAAGTGATAAGGCTACATGGAGTACCAAAATCCATTACATCGATAGAGACTCCAAGTTTACATCGAAATTTTGGATGAGCCTACAAAAGAATTGGGAACAAAGTTAAACTTGAAGACAACATTTCACCCACAAACCGATGGGCGATCGAAGGACAATCCAAACCCTAGAAGATATGCCGAGAACCGTAGTCTTTCGATCGGGGTGCAAAATGGGAAGACATTTTACCTCTTATTGAGTTTGCCTACAATAATAGTTATCAGCGACGATTGATATGGCCCCATATGAAGCTTTGTATGGCAAAAGTGTAGATCACCACTTTCTTGGGATGAGGTGGGTGAAAGGAAAATAATAGGCCGAAGCGGTGAATGAAATGATTGAAATCGTCCGACAGACAGGCAAAGAATCGAGGAAGCTCAAGATAGAGCAAATCCTACGCCGATACGCTGCGTGATCGAGCTACATTTTGAAGTTGGAGACAAAGTATTTCTCAAAGTCTCTCATCGAAGGGATCACAAGATTTGGTGTGAAAGGAAAACTAAGACCCGCTACATAGGAACATATGAGATCCTAGAAAGAATAGGCTCAGAGCTTATAAGTTGCTCTTCCGCCCAACTTGGGAAATGTGCATAATGTTTTCACGATCTCAACTAAGGAAATATGTATACGATCCAAAACACGTGATCCGTCAAGACGACGTAGTTCTAAATTCGACATGAGTTATAAAGAAGAGCCTATCGAAATAATAGACCATAAAGTTCAACAATTGAGAAACAAATCAATTTCACGATCAAAGTGCCGTGGAATCACCACGAACAAGAAGAAGCTATGTGGAGCTAGAAGATACAAAGGAAAGAACGGTACCCAGTTATTCTTTTAAGGTATACAAATTTCGGGACGAAATTTCTTTTAAGGGAGGTAGGATGTAATAACCCGCAGTTTTAAAAAGCCTAATTACGGTCTTTAAAACCCGTAAAATAAAATTTTGCCGCGAAAGCAAATCACATATGAAATCGAGTATGATTTCAATTATTTACAAAGGAATAATTTCCTATTACACACTCACTCAAGTTAGTGAATGAAAGAAATCGAAAGTTTTAGCTTTTATCGGCAATACATTTTTAACGTCGAATGCATATCGACTGTTGAAATGTCACGATATTTCTTAAGCAATCAAGCTTGGAATTATATTCCATTATTAATAGAATATTTTTATAATGGGATTACAAGTATTTACGACCATTTTAAAGATGAGTCGATACGTAACGTTTTGAGACGTTTTCAAACGTCAACGTTTAGAGATAAGATGAACGATGGTTTTAATGATCAAGAAACTTTAGGAAATTATTTCTTATGATATTTTTATGATATTACAGTACTACTAAGCATTTAATTAATGCTTGAACATTAGAATTAGTAAAAATCTCAACCTTAGTTTCGAAAACCCTAATTCTTCGAAACTAGGGTTTTCTTCGAAAACTTTTGCCCTATTTAATTATCATATGCTATAATTATTATTTAAATCATATACCAAGGTGCACATACTTATGAATGGCATGAAATAAAAAATTTTAACCTATGGTTATCCAAATGGCCGATAGCTTTTTTCTTGTGCACAAGGTCGATTATTTTGTTTTCTTCACTTATGCTATTAACCTATGATATTAAATATCATCTAAATCATATATTATGATTTATATATCTATGATTAGCATGAAATAGGAATTTTATCCTATAGTTTGGCCAAATGGCCGAGAGCTACTATATATGTATATAAATCTTAATTGTTTCATTTATCTCACATTTGCATGTATATATGTATAAATTCAGATTTTATAACCACAAATCTCCCACTAATGAGACATTTTAGCTATTTCCAAGATAGTGTGTAAGACACAAATGATTGGGAACCCATTAGTGAATAAACTAGTATTAAAATTGAAAGGTCTCTTATGTGTATTGGGAGAGAGGGCCGAGAGTGTGAGGTATAGGGGGGATTTTTCAGATTTTCACTCATTCCTCACCACTCAAACACTTAAACACTCTACCCTCTCATTCTCTCTCAATCCTCCCACCTCTCCCTCAAACTTCATCTTCTTTCTTTCTTTTTTTTGAAAAAGTCGAGAGCCTCTCACCCTCCAAGCTTTGATTTTTTTTCTCCTCTCATCTCCATATAACACCTTGATACCTTGTACCTTGTCTATTTAATCTATATCAACAAGGTAGGTGTCGATTCAAACATGTTTGTTCTTGTTTTTTTTGAAAACTGCCGAAGTGTACAAAGAACATCGCATGTGTTCTTGGTGTTCCATTTGAAAGATTTTGAGTATACATGATGTTGGTGATGGGAAGATATGTAGATGTTGGTATTCTCATTATTTTGTTTTTTTTTTTTAAAAAAAGTCTTGCATGTATGGTCTAACATGAACATCTTTTGAATCTATGAATATGTTGTGTTCTAGGGATGTAGAGCATACTATTTTAAAGCTTGATTCATATTTAAAAAAAAAATTACTTGAACTATGTATGAAATTTCTTGAAGTGGCCGAGACCTATGAGAGGATATATGGATTTGATTTTGTGATCTATAATGCTATATGTGTCCATAGTATTTATTTTGAATTTTGGAAAAATCCATGCCCAATTTTTCTTAAGAACCGAGAGCTTATCAAAAAAATAGTGGGTGTATGATTTTATTTGATTACATGCAATGTGATATTATTGATTATTGATGTATTGGGAATGTATATGAATTAATGGAGAATTTTTGAAGCACTCTTGCTATTTTTTTATATAACCGAGACATATATATATGTATATATGTGTATGATTTCATTTGTACATGCAAGGTGTTAATCTTGAGTTATGATGAACTAAGAGTGTATAGACATTTATTGGAAATTTTAGAAGATCAATTCTATAATTTTTCAAAATAACGAACATATATATAATTATATGTTAATGAATGATTTTTATTTGAGACATGCAAGAACATATAATTACTCTATGATGTTATAAAAGTCTATAGTGATTTAATTAGAATTTTGAAAAATTCTATCTATTATTTTAAAAAGGTCGAGACATGTATATATATATATGTTAGTGTGTAATTTTATTTTGTGACATGCAATGTTATATTATTGACCTAAAATGTGTTTTATGCATCTTAGGATTTTGTTAAAACTTTTGAAGATCAATTACACATTTGTTTCAAAAAATAAAAATCGATGAGTTACACACTCAAATGGTGATGATCAAATGGTCTTTGATGTATATTATGATGTAATGTTGCTACACTATAGTTTATGAGCATGGTATATATGTTGGAAATTTTATAAAAATATTTAATGTGTAATATAAAAGGGTCGAGAGTTAGTATACCATTTATATGGTATATAAATGTCATATTATGGATTATATGACATAAGTATGTTATGAAATAATGTTTGGACCTTGTGTTAAATTATTGGAATTTTAGTGAAATTATTAAGCATTTTATTAAAATACCGAGACCTTATATAAATAATAAGGTGATAATTGAACAATGCTTAGTTGATTTTATGACATATTAATGACCATAGTGTATATTAATACACTATATAATATTAGAAAAATTTTAGACATCATTTGGTAATTTATTATAATTAATGAGAATATTTAAGGATTTTAATGATTTTTAAATCCTTTTAAATCAAGTTTATTAATAAATTATATGTCTAATATTATTTTAGACATATTTGGAAATTATGGATAATTTTCAAAATAATTGGTTAGAAAAAACTAAAATAGCCGTGAGCTATTTTTGAAATTGAAATAAGGATTTTTAATCCTTAAATTCATTATTTATAATGAATTATATGTTTAAAATTAATTTTAAACATATTAAAACAGTTTATAAAAAGAAATCAATTAGAAATTGATTTTCAAAAAATTAATATTAAAATAAGACTTAGTAATTAAATTACTAAGAAAAGTCAAAATTGTCGACTTTTGAAATCAACGACGAAAGACGCTCGATAAATACGCTAATATGCGTAAGACGATCATTTGCTAATAATATCACGCTGATATGGAAGGATTTCATATTTAAAGTCGTGAAATCGAAAACGTGAGAAAACGCTGGACCATTCACCAAGAAGGGTAAATTGGTCATTTTAACACATATCTCGCTTCTATCAAGAACGAGAAATGTTAAGTTGATATTGTTGAGAAACGAATTAAATTCATTAAGAATTAATTCGCCGATATGAAATATCGAATTTTACTATAGACTTTGTAAGTCTCGAATTACGTAAACGACGCACTAAAGCATCCTTTTATATAAAGTGACGACGACGCACCACCGGACGCCGACGAGTAAGGAAAACGTTAAAGACGATCAATAATTTCGTGTGGGCTTTATTACTAAAACGTAACAACTTTGTCGCTTCTTCTCAACCGCTTTGGTTACGCATTTTCAACTAATGCTAAAATTCTTTAAATGATTACCGCCAAAATGTTTACGCTTTGTGTGTCGATCCTATCCATGTATGATGTGATGTTGATGGGTTATTCCAACTTATGAATGAAAATCGATATCGGATCCTATGCGGAAGCGCTTATACTGCTAGATTAACGTGTACACCGATGGTGACCGTGTGTCAGTAAGACAATTCACGGCGGTCACGGGTCGTAGAAGGAGGCCTCCTTCACGACTTTCGACTACGATAACATGATGGAATGATAATAAGGATATGGATCACGCACACCAAGAAAATGTCGAAACAACTTTTATAAACTCGTGAAAATATTTTAGTAAGACAAGACATTTTCAAATAAAACCCTCGTCTTACCACTATATTGGCGAGTAATTAAATGAAAATAAAATATTTTCGGCATAAGTCCACCGGGTACAAATTTTGTACTTAGCCCCGCATGTTTGTTTTAAATGTGCGCCGAGCTCGATTCATGATGATGGAGGAGTATTGAGAAAGCCATATGTCCTCGATGTTCGTTAGGAATGGATAACCTCAATACATATCGTCATATATGTATTCACACACTTTCCGCCGCAACTCGAACTGCTTTATTTTCATGTTGGATAATAAAATAATGTGAAATATGAAGTCCTTCGGATCGCCATATCCTTTGGATCCGCTGACTTAAACCTTTTATCCGAAATGTTATAAGTGTATGTTTAATCCTAAATTCAATATGCCCAAGTGATGTTCACTTTATTGTGACAGCTTCCGCATCCATGAATACTATTCCTAGTATTAGTCCGCTCACCCGGTCATCCCGAGTGGGTCGTGACAATTACACTATGTTTAAAAAATACTATAGTGTAACACTATATCATCATAACATAACTAAAAACAACTAAATCAAGCCTAACCCATACTATGAAGCTCACGGCCATTTGGAAAAAATTTGAGCATAAATTCTTCAAAATTTTTAGTAAATTCATGGAATACATAATCAATACCCTAGATTTACAATATGCTATTACATTTCTCAAATTAAAATCATACATAAACCTAGCAATTTCAATAAATTTTCGGTAGTTTTGAAAATTTTGCATAGGATTTTTATAAATTTCACAAAAATCACAACAAGCTCCTACTATATCATATATCATTAATCCATCTTCAAAACAACACTTAGAAATTTCGATCATCAACAATTAAATTATACAACATGCTTAGCTTTAGAAATAAATCATTAATATCAACTCCTAAGCATATGTAACATATTCTCTAAACATATGGACATGCTAGCATAATTTTTTTCTAAATACACATGCTTGGAAAAATAATTTGAACCAATGGATTATTAAAAAGCTTAGGTATAATCGAAGCTCGTTCGATATCTAACCTCGTTAACGGTATCGATCGGTTGTAAGGTAACTAAAGATCAAAGCTTTTGGAAAGGAAAGAAGATGAACACTTGGTTTTTCTTATGAGGAGCTCTCGGCAGGTGTTTGTTTGGAAAAGGAAATGAAAGTGTTTATGTGTTTGTGGGTTCAATAGAAATAATATACTTAAGTGAAAATAAGAAATGAATTTAGTACACATACAATACTCTCTCTCTCGGTCATTTACAAAAGAGAGCAAGGCAAAACATTTTTATGAGTCACCAAATGAATATGTCATGCTAAATAATATCTTCTTACAAGAAGTAAATGCATGATAAAGTTTTTGATTGAAACAAAAGTATTATTTGACCATTTTTATGCCATGTTGCCGTCGATCAATATGTAGAAGGAAGGATTTTCAGATTTTTCTCAATGTATCTAGCATGTAGTATGTGTACACTCTATCCAAAATATTGTATACTCAAGTGGTAGAGAAAATCAAGCTTTTTGTACCAAATTGGGTCAACAATTTACGGCTCCTATACTAAGTGAAAGGCTCCCACTTGATTTACTAGGTTAATGTGTACAATATATTACACTTGAATCAATTATACACAACTTATGAACACAAACACCAAAATTGGCGTGAATGTGTGTATACACACTAAGGTTACGGCACTTTCCTTTCACAAGTGCCAAATTTGATTTTTCATGCCAATTATACATATATATCATAATATATGTCCTAGATGATAAATTATATCATAGGAAAAATTATTGGCATCAATCCATAGGTAGAAAACCCTAATTCTCGATTTAGGGTTTTCGAGAATCTTAATAATCAAAAAATATAATTCCAAAATTTTCTAGCATTAATTCAATGCTAAATAATATTCTAATTATATAAAATAATCATAGGAATTTAAATATCATAATTCCTTGATCGTTAGACTTGATTCTCAAGTCATCTCTAAACGTTAACGTTTGAAACGTCTCAAAACGTTAAATATCGACTCATCTCAAAATGGTCGAAATAAAGCTATAATCACTTTATTAAATTATTCCAAAAATAATGGAATCAAATTCTAAGCTTAAAACTTAGAAAATCATCTCGAGCATTTTATTATCGATACGTAATCGACATTGAAATATACTGTTGAAATACGTTACACCTTCGTATTTCTCAATTCACATTCATTTGTGAATTGTACATAGGAATTTATTATTCCAAAATAATCGAAATCGTTATTCCATAATTTATTAATCAAATTATTATAATAATATTCTAATTTACGAAATTAATATCGTAATTAGGCGTTTAAATAATCGGGGTATTACATTTTGGTAAAACTGAGTCCATTAATCTAAAGCTGAGATTTTGTTACCTTGGATTTGAGCTACGACGAATTTGGTTCTGAACTTGATTCGGGTGTTGAAGAAAGAAGAAAATATGACTCGATCAAACGTGAGTGGATTTTTCTTTTGGAATTGACATATGTGTGAGCACCAAATTCGAATTCATTACTGTATTTATTTTAGGAAAATATACTTTGAATAATAGTAGGAATTGAAGAAGAAAAATAGTGGGAACTGAAATGCAGTGCTAAGAAATAAAAAACCTTGAGGCTGTGCCATACATAGTGGTCTATCTTATCCAAAGTAATTTCAGCCGTATGTTCATTTTTCAGAGGAGTTTGTCCATATGATGTTTTATTTCAAGAACATAAATTAAGCCCCTCTCAAAAAAACAGAAAATTAATACCGATTTAGGTAAGTCTTACACAAACGAGGAATATCCTTATCTGTCCGGCGACTTGTGCCACATTTGTCTAAACAATCAATTTTTTGTTCAATTGTAGCATTCTTAACGTAGTACGCTTTCACTTGTCTGGAGAAATCGATAGGTTATAAGTGAAATGTAACTATATGTTGGTGAAATAATATTTGTGTACGCCCATGTTGTATTAGACAAATAAAATGTTGATATAATGTAGGATTTTTTTAGTCGGCTGTTCAAGTTACATAAAAAATCTTTGAGAAATATTGGATATGGAAAAGAGTGGGATCATAGTTCTTAATTCGTAAGTAATAACTGAATCGATAAAAAACCCAACTATATTGATAGGATACTACCCAACCACTGCGCCCAAGATCGTGCCCAATATAAATGGACCCCGACATTAAGCTCGGCCCATGAGTTCGGCCCAAGAAGACTCCTCGACCAACTATAACTCTAATCGCAATTGGAGACGTAGAAGATTGGATGCATATCTAAAAGAATCCTAATGGGAGAAGACTTCAATCCTAATGGGAGAAGACTTTGTATTAGAGTCAAACTCAATTTGAATCGAGTCGAACTCAATGTCATGAATATGTATAAATAGAGGCTAGAGGAGGCGACAATCATCTACTCTAGATCGATCACTTGATCTACACTTTGTAATCACTCCTCATATTATCAATACACGAACTCTCTCTCGCCCGTGGACGAGATCTTATTCATAGATCGAACCACGAAATCTTTGGTGTTCTTGATTTAATTCCTTACGAAATTAAGATCGATCACCGCGCCCGTCGTGGGAAAGAAATTTTGTGTTTTCGATCAACTTTTCTCGTGGAATCAATCACGACAATGAGAACAAGAAGTCTTGCATCCAGAGCAGCGCGGCAACAACAAAGAACAACGGCGACAGAATCGCGAGCTCGGCTTGAAAAAGCCGGTCGAGATACGACCGAAAGGCATGTCCAAAGTCTCAACGAGCAAGGCCATCCCATCCGGAATCAATCACGACGATGTATACCGAAGTCACGCATCCCGAGTCGCCACCGAAACAACAAAGAACAACGGCGGTCGACACGCCGAGCTCACTGAAAAGCCGGTCCCCGAAGCGACCCCGCGGCATATCCAAAGCCTCGACGAACAGGAATCCCATCCTCGCATGAAGCGGATACCAAAGCAAAGGAGATCACAAGAAGAACCAAGGAGAACCTCCAGCCTCGGATAAACCTCGACGACGCCGTCGAGGGTTTTCGAGAAAACAAGGAGAGCTTCCTCCAATACCCGCCAAGCACAAGGTCGGCCACATCCCCAAGAAAGGAACGCCAAGCCTCGTCTAAACCCGAGGCACCACGACGAGGTGGATCCCCAGCATTCAAATCATGGGCGCCACACCAAGACGAAGTCGGGGCCCAAACCGACCGCGGGAGGGGCGAACAGCGGGAAAGGACGTCGCGATCGCCGCGAGGTCGCCCTCACTACCAAATGAGTTCGGTCGATTTAACTCCGCCTCACTCTCCGGAGGGCGGTTTCGACGGGTACGGAGGATAGTCACCCCATTCTCAAACGAAAACTCGACACCCCTCCCCCGCATAAATATCGGTGCCGAGCATCGCCCTATGACGGATCGAGGGACCCGCGGAACTTTCTCTCGCAGCCCAGACAATATGATGAACCAACGCCTCGGCACAATTCATATGTGCAAGCTCTTCCGGAATTACTAGTCGACAATGCCCGCGGTGGTTCGACTGCCTACCTCCGGGAGCATTGGTTCCTACCGCGATCCGATGAAGGCTTTCCATCGGGTTCTTCCAAAAGGCCGAGTCAAAACAACTTCGCACATCTCCTCACCTTGAGGCAAGACCGAACGAGTCCATCAATGACTTTATGACCGTGTTCAATAAAGAAAGCTCAAGGTCGCAGACGTGAACGACCTCCTCATTATCTCGACTTTCCAAACGGCATCTTACCCGGGGCCCTATACAAGGAGATCGCTGGCACGAGCCCCGATCGCATCGGAGCTATGGCACATAGCGATCGGTTCGCCAAGGCGCATTTAAGCGACAAGAGAAAGCTGTCGACAAGGTGGAACCCTCGATAGAAAGAAGAAGAGGATGATTGAGGAAACCGAGGCGAGAATCCCGTAGAAATCGAAGAGAAGGGAGACTCGCCTATATTAGAGAAGCTCGGTACAAAGTAGTTTCGGTATTATAACCAACGTACAAATCCCGACAATTCCAAGTAGGCGGCCTCGTGACTTGGAGTTGAGGTACTTTTGTTACGCTGCTTTTCATGAATAAAATCTTTTATTTACGACTCTGAGTTGAGTCTTGCATATTTCATTTGTCACTTATGCATACCGCATCTCCCCAATATACTATACCCTCTACGGAGGATGAACTATACCTCTTCTGAGGACTAACTATACCCCTAAGGAGAGAACCTCTATGGAGGAGAACCATACCCTAAGGAGGAGAACCTCTACGGAGGAGAACCCTACCTCTAAGGAGGAGAACTAAACGCTGTGAGGGACCACCCTCCCAATGACCTCGGCAAAAATGTGAACCATTCCTACATACGAAATCGATTACCTTCGTTTATTTCAAGACGGTACTCTATGTAGACGGCAAGGGGACCACCCTCCCGATGACCTCGGCAAAAACAGAACCATTCCTACATACGAGATCGATTACCTTCGCTTATTTCAAGACGATACTTATGTAGACGACGTGAGGGACCACCCTCCCGATGACCTCGCAAAAAACAGAACCATTCCTACATACGAGATCAGACACCTTCGCTTATTTCAAGACGGTACTCTATGTAGACGTAAGTAAGGACCACCCTCCCGATGACCTCGGCAAAAACAGAACCATTCCTACATACGAGATCGATTACCTTCGCTTATTTCAAGACGGTACTCTATGTAGACGAAATAAGGGACCACCCTCCCGATAACCTCGGCAAAAAATCGTTAATTCCGAAGACGGAAATCTCTACAAGGACGAGCTACCTTTCTACGAGAACGGATTCCTTCGTTTATTCCGAAGACGGAAATCTCTACGAGGACGAGCTACCTTTGTACAAGAACGGATTCCTTCGTTTATTCCGAAGATGGAACTCCCTTCGAAGGACGAACTACCTTCGAATGACGACTATAAAATGTATACAGGGAAATCAACAGGCCGACCTCGGCCTTGACCGACCTCGGTCTTCGCCACCTTGGTCGCCACTAGAACATTAAAGGATGAAGGCGACCTCGATCTTCGCCACCTCGGCCTCCCGACATGGTCGCCTCGGCCTCCAATGGCCGACCTGCTGCCACCCGGTCGCCGCCGAGCATTCGAGGATGAAGCCAACCTCGGCCTTAGCCGACCTTGCCTTCGCCACCCCGGTCGCCGCCAGAGCATTCGAGGATGAAGCCAACCTCGGCCTTAGCCGACCTCGCCTCGCCACCCGGTCGCCGCCAGAGCCCGGCCTCCTTAGTCAGATCCCGAACCTTCACCGGCCACGACCTCGACACGGTTACATATTCAACTTCGGTAGGTGAAGCCAAGCCATCCCAAAGACGCCGACATAACACCTCGCCGTAAAGTCGATCAGAGACCTCGGCATAACGCCTCGTCAGTGAAGCCACCCAAAGACCTCGCATAACGCCGTGTCGGGTGAAGCCAAAGATCTCGGCATAACGCCTCGTCGGTGAAGCCATCCCAAAGACTTCGACATAACACCTCGTCGGTGAAGCCATCCCAAAGACGCCGACATAACACCGCGTCGTAAAGTCGCAGAGGACCTCGCATAACGCCCGTCGGTGAAGCCACCCAAAGACCTCGGCATAACGCCTCGTCGGGTTAAGCCAAAGACCTCGCATAACGCCTCGTCGGTGAAGCCGGCTCAAAGATCTCGCATAACGCCCGTCGGTGAAGTCAGGCTAGAAGACCTCGGCATAACACCTCGTCGGTGAAGCCATTCGAAGACCTCGCATAACGCCGTCGGGTGAAGCTACCAAAGATCTCGGCATAACGCCCGTCGGTGAAGTCACTGAAGACCTCGGCATAACGCCTCGTCGTGAAGCCGGCCAAAGACCTCGGCATAACGCCGACAGTGAAAGCTACCAAAGATCTCGGCATAACGCCTCGTCGGTGAAGCCACCAAAACCTCGGCTTAACACCTCGTCAGTGAAATCGAGCACCAAGACTTCGCAAAACACCTCGGCAAGATATACAAACAAAGATGACATGACCTCGGCAGACGCCTCTGCTGCAAAGCTGGCGACATACGACTTCTGCAGAACGCCGGCGAGACGGGAAGCCGCGACATACGACTTCGGCGTAACGCCTCGCAGACGGCCAAGCGACATACGACCAGCAGAACGCCTCGGCAAGGCGGTCAAGCGACATTCAACTTCGGATCAGACGCCGCCCACCGCCAGACTACAATTTCGGCGGCGGACGTCAATCACTGTTCCTCCATCACGACCTCACTTCATGTCTTTTTGGGGATATGATAGATACGGCCCAACTACTAGGCCCAAGCATCGTGCCCAATATAAATGGGCCCCGACATTAAGCTCGGCCCATGTGAGTTCGGCCCAAGACTCTCGACCAACTATAACTCTAATCACAATTGGAGACGAGAAGATTCGGATGCATATCTAAAAGAATCCTAATGGGAGAAGACTTCAATCCTAATGGGAGAAGACTTTGTATTAGAGTCAAACTCAATTTGAATCGTAGTCGAACTCAACTTCATGAATATGTATAAATAGAGGCTAGAGGGAGGCGACAATCATCTACTCTTAGATCGATCACTGATCTACACTTTGTAATCACCTCATATTATCAATACACGAACTCTCTCTCGCCTGTGGACGTAGATCTTATTCATAGATCGAACCACGTAAATCTTTGGTGTTCTTGTGCATTTAATTCCCTTACGAAATTAAGATCGATCATATATTATTATCTATCTAGATGCAAGTTCTACTAGTTGGTACATTCATGTAACTTATGAACAATGTCTATTCCCCCTTAACTACAACTAACATGAATTTCTGTCTTTTAGAGGAGGCACAATAATATGTTTCGATGATAGTAAATTGTAATAAAAGTCTATTAATAGTAATCATTTTATAATTAGGCTTGCATACATTCGAGGATTCACTATTTTTTTCTTTCTCAGAGTTCCTTATGTGATGCCCTAAATCCTAATTACGATTTAGCAGGGGGCTAATACTTGGAATAAGAATCAAGGAAGCTTTAATCAATATATGTACAAGAACTCATAAGTTCGAAGTATTCAACTAATCAACATCATAAGATAAATTAATTCAATTGCGCGAAAACGTGTGAATACACATATGACGATGTGTATTCAAGTTTCTTATATATCGTATTCAAAGGGGTTACGATCGCTCCGACACATCTCCATCCATCATCCGCTCAACCCACATTTAAAAACAAACATGCGGTGAGTACAAGATTGCACTCGATGGCTCATGCCAAATAATTTATCAAGTTTAAATTACTCGCCTATCACAAGAATACCACGAGGTTTTAATTTGAAATACTGTCTTACTAAATAATTTCTTTCATTTTCCATAAAGATTCGTCGCCGACATTTTTCCATGTATGTATGATCCATATCCACCACAATAATTCATTCCACAATAATTCCCACTTGGAGGGCCTCTCTCACAGACGCCATGACCGCCGAGCACCCTTTCAAAGACACAACACAAATAATCGGTGCACAAAATCCAGCCATCTCAAGACATGATACGAATTCTCCATCATCCTTGGGGTACTTCCAAGAATACGATTCAAGCATGTCATAAATCGAGTTACTGAACATTATGCATCAACAATCATGGATTGGATACATACATAAAACATAAATATTTTGGATGTAATTAAATAAATCATTTCATAAATATTTGCTTGCAATAAAGCATCATAAATAAATCATTTGGTAAATTCTACCATTTGAGTATAGTAAAGCCCTTTACTTTTGAACTTGAATTTCGATACGCGTGTTGTTCTCTCCTGTGCGTGTGAGCCTTCACGTCCCACCTTTACGCAAAATTTACGCTTAGCACGCTGGCACGCTTTTGAGATTTTCAAAGTTCATTCAACTTTGATAAATAAAATAATGATTCAAGTTCTAATAAACTTTATACATCGCTTTCTACGCTTATTTCAATAAAAATAATTTCGTATATCGAGAGAGCGTAATATGATCTACGCCTCATTTTAACCTTTAGGTTAAATAATTAACGTATAATAACGTTATTCAATAAAATGATTTCAATTATGAAATCTTTTCTCACCATTGAGATATTCAGATAAAAGTAATACGTTTTTCACGTATTAGCGTATTTAATGAACGTATTTCGTACGTCAATTTCGAAAGTCAACCATTTTGACTTTTCTTTATAAATCTTAAATAAAATACATTTTTAATGTATAAATCGATTTTCAATCGATTTCTTTTCAATACTCGATTTTTCACGCAAATCGATAAACTTGATTAATATTTTCTTTCAATATTAATCTTTTAATACTTTAAGCATTATTTATGCTTTTAACGTTATTTAATATAACGTTTCATCGTAAACATAATATCCTATGTTTAATAATTCTCGAAAATTCAATTATGTCTAATATAATTTTTAGACATATAATAAATTATTATTCTTGATTAAAAAGGAATTAAAATTCCTTATTTTCATCACATAGCTCACGGCTATTGTGTAAAATTTTCAAACTTGTTCCAAAAATTCCTCTAAATTCATATAGTGTATTATTCTACACTATGATCGTTAATATGTATTAATATCAATATAGAAAAATTTGGAACTCACCTATAACACTATATAGGCCACGGTTTTTATGAAAATTAATCCAAAATTTTTAATAATTATACACAAGCCTCAAATATTAATATATATCATAATTATAACCTAAAGTTTAATAAAATCAAACTATACACCATAGTATGATCAAGGTATAGCTCACGGCCCTTTAGGGCTTTTCAAACCAAACAATTTTTATAAAATCCTATAAAATTACACTATGCTTATATGCTATCATATAGCACTAATACATCATAATATCAAATAATAACACAATACAAACCATTAAATCCAAGGACCTAGTTCTCGGCTATTTTGGAATAAATTAGCCACATAAGTCCAAAAATTCTAATAAATTCCTACATCACCTAATCAATACCCTAGATCAATAATATGCTATTATATCAAGCATATAAAAAATTATACAACAAGGTTCCAACTCCTTTCATTTTCGGCAGTTTTGGTATTTTTACCCAAATGGTTTCCAAAAATTTCTAAATTAATATCATGCATTCCTACAACACTTTAGATCAATAATCCAACCTTAAATCATACCTAGCAAAATTCGAGCATCACTAGAATAATTTAAATAAATTGTTAAGCTTAGTAAATAAATAATCTATGCACATATTAACATATGTAACATAATTTCTAAGCTTATAATATGCTAGAATGATTTATTACATAAATCATACATGCTAAAAATAATAATTTAAACCGTAGGATTATTGAAAAGATAGGTTTTATCGAAGCTTGTTCGATATCTAACCTCGTTATCGAGTCGATCGGTGTGGGATAACAAGAGCTCAAACAAATGGAGATAAAAGAATAAGAAAATGGTTTGGTTTTCTTGAAGCTCACGGCACGGTGAGTTTGAAGAGAGAGAGGAATGAAGATGAGAAGTGTGATGTGGTATTGTTTCAAGCCTTTTAATACTTAGGCAATTTAAAATGAATTGCAAGACTACACTCTCACTTGTAACCTCTCGGCTCTCTCACTCTCTCTCCCACAAATGAATGAAATTGGAAAGTCAAAGATGATTAGGTCACTCTAAAATATCTCTTACACATTACTAACTTCTTGTAAGCTTTAATAAAGCTTTTTGGGATAACAAAATAAAAATTTTGTCCCAAGTTCATATCTCGCCGACTTCAAACAAGCATGGGATAGAGAATTCAGATTTTGGTGTTGCAACTACTAGTGTATTTATTACACTCTTCCAAAAAATAATACACTCAAGTGTATTAAATCAAAATCAAGAATTGTGTATAAAATGTCAAAATAATCGACAATAATACAAACATATTGCTAGTGTATTTTTCATCTACACATTTTACTTGGTAAGTGTGTATTAATACTACACTTAATAAAGATCACAAATTGAATGATCAAAATTAAATAATCCTAAGTTATATCACATAGGATGTTTTCGCACTTTCACATTTTAAATGCCCAAACTTTGATTTTCATGCTATAAGTAGATATATAGCATAATATATATCCTAGATGATAATTTATATCATAGGAAAATTTATCGGAATTAATCCATAGGTAGAAAATCCTAATTCTCGATTTAGGGTTTTCGAGAATCTTAAATAATCACAAATATCATTCCAATATTTTCTAGCATGAATTCAATGCTAAATAATATTCTAACTATATAAAATAATCATAGGAATTTAAATATCATAATTCCTTGATCGTTAGACTTGATTCTCAAGTCATCTCTAAGCGTTAACGTTTGAAACGTCTCAAAGCGTTAAATATCGACTCATCTCAAAATGGTGAAATAAAGCTGATTACGGCTCTATTAAATGTATTCCAATAATAATGGAATTAAATTCTAAGCTTAAAACTTAGAAAATATCACGAGCATTTAATCATCGATACGTAATCGACGTAAAATAATAATTGTTGAAATACGTTACATATTCAGATTTCTCAATTCACATTCATTTGTGAATAAAACATAGGAATTTATTATTCCAAAATAATCGAAATCATTATTCGATAATTTATTAATTCGATTATCGAGACGAAACCCTAATTTACGATTTTTATTATCGTAATTGGGCTTTTAATAAATCGGGGTATTACACCTTAGCCTCCTTGTGGCTCCAAATTCTACTGGGATCCAACTCCATCTCCTAAGGTAATTAAGTACTTATTACTGAATAGTACTTATCGTGACTTACTATTGCTCCTTACTTCTCTTATGATTCTGTTTTATAGCTTTCACAAAATGTATTTGCATTTTGACATTTTTAATTAAAACTTGATGCATTATTTTGTATGTTAAGGATATTGTTATATTATATTTTGTTTTCTAATTTCACTAGTCATGAAGGCAAACTAAGTTATTAATGTTGAGTGATATACTTCTAATCTTAATTTCATGCATTAAATTTTGCTTTTAGTGCATAAATGTCTGCCTACTGAAATCGTGAGATGTTAGCTCATTCTGATATCTTATTTGGCTTTATACTCCTATCTCTTTTTCACTTATATTGTTGTGTTGATATTCCAAAATCTTGCAACAAGGGTACGGATTTCTTCTATAATGTGGAAGCAAGATTTTTGCTCAAGTGATTAAGGTTATATATAAGCAATTTGCAACATATTGTTGCTATGTGGTTAGTGTAGATTGAGATTATACACAACTATGGCATGGAAGAGCATGAATGAAGAGGACCATCATCCTTCGTAATAAATGAAGGTTGGTAATTTGGTACCCTTATATTCATTAATTTTGTCATCCCTATACTGAGATTATTTTAAACGTAATTCTGCACAATGACAATCCTCTTTCTGATTTGAGCATTTGGTTGTTGGAAGTTGGAACTTTGTATCTTAGTGCGTATTTGCTATCTCGATTTGATTCTTGCTGGTTGCTTTGATTATCCTCCAACCCCATCACTACCACCCAAACTATCAATTCTTTCTATTCAGATTTTGGTTGTTGTCACTGAATGCTGGTGAGATGTTAATGAATAATGATGCAAATTGGAAGCTCAGAATCATAATAGAGGACTAATATCAATCCAGTTTGTTGATTTGCAGTTTTCAATTCAAAACTTTTCTTTAGAAGGATGATCAATTTTGAATGAGTAGTTTTGAATCCCGAAATTGGATGCTTAAAGATAAGGTTGAATATTAAAAATAAAATTTATAGTCTATAACAGGAGAAAAAAAAAGTTATCTTAAAAGTAAAAAAAAAACTAAAATACCGATGGATTACTGATGAAAAATTTCGTCGGTAAATCCGCTGGCTGTTTTGACGACGCCGATGATGTACAAAGATAATAGATATACCGTCGGTAAGTTCGCCGGCAATTACTGACGGACTAAAAATCCATCAGTAAAATATCATCGGAATTTTGCGATTTAACAACGAATTTTTTCGTCAGTGTTCGGTTAAATTTTTGTAGTGAAGGTTTATTATCATATTACTCTCCTACGGATAATATTTTTTAAATGAACTGATAAATTAGATTAAACCAGCTGCCTATCTTGATGGTTGTTAGAATCGGAATATTCTTTGTCATGATGAAAAGTACATTATAGTTCTACTTCGTAACAGTGTTGCACAAACAACAAAAAGAAACAAACATCCAATAAGATGCCTTTCTTTACAACTAACCAAGCAGCTTAGTATCATTCCTCATTCCTCATTCCTCATTCCTTGTATAGGTGGGGTATGGGACTAGATTTTCAAACCCCCCAGTGCAAGAAATAAAAAAATATGAGGCAATTAAACAGGTTATTGTTACATAAATTTTTATTGTACAAAATACAATAATATACAGTAACTTACCATATACCTTAAATTTGAGGTATATTTACTAAAATATTGAAGGCAAAAAATATTTTTATCAACTCATTTTATCTTTTCTTAATTGAAGTGTGACTAGCTAAATAAACTTGGAAAGTCATAGTATTCTTGGAAAAACCAATATTGAAATAAGAAAAATGGAAATAGCATATCCAATTTTCTGCTAAGACAAAGAAGTAGCAAGTGCTAGAGTAAGCAACACCTTCCAACTTATATTAAATAATATCAAAATGAAAGCAGTACTTCTATACACATTCATTGTGGGATGTTCAAACTAAAGAAATTCTTTCGACCATACTGAGTTACAAAAATCCCTTTATTTTCTTAAGGGGGTTTCATTTTATAGAAATCATTTCCATTTTTTGGCATATATACTACACGATTCAGGATGGAATTAGTTAGCTAATAAATAGGTAAATATTTGATCAAACAATTCACAAGTGATCAAACCAAAGGAGTTTACCAACCTTTGAGGACCAAAAGCCATGGCATAAAACTACAAGTTTTTCTGATCCAGAGTCATGAAACACACCAACAAGTTTTTGACCTTGCTTGTTCGTAATTATTATTCTCTGCTAAATACCTTCATAAACATTGTAATTCTTATGCACGATAACCAACAAAGACTCAGTCAAAAAAAAAGTTTTTTAAGGGATTGTTGGCATGTCAGTTGTAGGATATAGATATTTTACTTCAAAATGATAGGTCGAAGAGTTCTTACAATATTATAAATGAAACCGAAAAAAGCCTAGCTGAATGAGTCATCGCTTAACTACTTTTGCCCACAAGGAACAAAACACACTAATAAGTACTACATATGTCAGACTCCGTTATCCAAGTAAAAATATCATAGGTAGACCTGTGTTGGTTGGAGGAAGAATTCCAACACGAAGGATTCAATCCATACACATGTTCTCCTATGGTTACCTTGTTACAACTTCAACCCCAGCCGAACACCCCAACGTGGTATGTGCCAGTAAGCCCACCAAATGCCTTTATGGCACTAGTGTGGCACAGAAGTCATGGGTGATCATTAGTCCGATGCTTCGGGGGAAACCAATTCCTAGGGTGTGACGGGTAGTGTAAATTCATCTTGCAAGTAAATTTCACTAATTATTGATGAAGAAGCATTGAAGGGAAGTCAAAGGAATCGGGAAATTATGTGTTTGTGAAGATTTTTTTTCATATGATTTTAAAAAAATAGAAACCACCCTTTCATTAGACAATGTTGTTTCTTGCACACATTTTGGTAAAACTGAGTCCATTCATCTAAAGTTGAGATTTTGTTACCTGGGCTTTGAGCAACGACGAGTTTGGTTCTGAACTTGATTCGGGTATTGAAGAAAGAAGAAAATATGACTCGATCAAACATGAATGGATTTTTGTTTGGAATTGACATATGTGTGAACACCAAATTCGAATTCATTGCTGTATTTATTTTAGGAAAATATACATTAATTAATGTTTACTATGATTTTATGCTTATTCCTGGTATTTTATCTATTTCTATCGTTGTTTTGATTAGTATTTATAGATTCGCACTTATTGAGTTATTCAAGTTTTGTAGAAAGCGGCGTTAAATAGGACAAAATGGATCGACAAGGTGATGGAGTCTCGAGGTTCGTTGGTTCAAGAGTTGTCCAAGAAGCTCATTGGAGATGGCGATCAACTAGCCTGACGTCAATTTAATTATAATGAATGAGCTTGATTTTGAAGACTTTTAGTATTTTATTTTGTGGCACATGTGGGACATGTTTTATGTATATTTTCGCAGCCCATACGTTTTTATATTTTTATGACCCATTAGATTAGATCTTAGATTATCTAGTTTCCTAGTTTATTTAGGTCTCTTCTTTAATTAGTTTCCTACTTTGATTAGGAGTCCTTCTTTGATAAGGATTAGGGACAAAATATTCAGCTTTTGATTTCCAATATATGTGAGTTTTATTCTATCTTCAATAGCTCTTCGATTTTCTTGAGATTTGTCAAGTAGTTCAATTATCGATGTATCGATGAGACATTCATCCCTCGTTCGTGTGTCAGTGTCATTCATCATTTGGTATTAGAGCCGAGTTCGTCGTCCAGGTTTCGTTTCGTTCTTTCGTTTCGTGGCAAGGGTAGCATCTAGGGTTCGACTGTTGTTTCGTGGCTAGCGGCTAGGATTTTTTCATCCGTGTTTTAAATCAGAGTTTACCATATATGTGATCTTATTTCCATATCGTGAGTGATTTGTTTCCATATCTTCAATACCTACCATAATTATACATTATCCGTATCATTTGGTCTATCATTATCCGTATCATTTGGTATCATTATCCATATCATTTGGTCTATCATTATCCGTATCATTATCTGGTCGCCAAAAATTGCTTACATTATTTTTTTTCGTTCTTTAGATTTTCTGAATCCACGTTCTGTTAGGATTAGGGAAAAAAAAAGAAATTTTCGAATCTTGTTTCGAACAAATCGGTTCTTTGGGTTTCTTGATACGTTTAGAGTCGTTTGGTACATGTTCTGTGTGCACTTTTTTCAAAATTCTGTTAAACCTCGTTTTGTTTTTTGGGTTCCTTCGTACGTTTAGAGTCGTTTGGTGGATGTTCTGTGTGCACTTTTTCTGAAATTCCGTTAAACTTCGTGTTTTCTGGGTTCCTTGAGTAGTATAGGTTGTGTTGAACAAGTTTCTGCACAACACATTTTCGAGTCTTCGTTATTGATTTTTTTCGTGTCTTTACTTTCGTCTATTTCGTGTCTTTCCTTTCGTGGCCTGTTTGTTTTGTTGGTATTGAATTCATTGATGGATTGAGAGGATTTGGGACTTTTGAAGGAGAATTTGAGTGGTAAAAGGAAAGAGTGTGAGATTACAAGAGTGTTAAAAAAGCGATTTTGAATGATACAGTCTTGAGTGATTCATTTGAGTGATACATGGCGTTTGTGAGTTGGTAAGGTTCTGTTATTTTTTTATTTTCTAACGTTTTACGCAACAATGTCAAGAAAGTGGAGTCGGATGGGTCATGTCATAAGGACGGCGATGATTCTATCAATCGTCGAACAAAATTCATGATGGAGGCCTTGCATTACGAATTGGAAAGATAATCACAAAAGAGATGGAGGAGCTGCATGATCGAATTAATGCACTTGAAGAGAGACCTCGTAGAGAGGAGTGATGTCGGCAAGATCCTATTGTGTATCAACGAGGTGGAGGACGAAGAGGAGGCAGAGGCGGTAGAGATTTTTGTCGAGATAATAGATACGAAGAGGATGAATTTGACAATAAGGAAGATGAGTTTTCAAATTTTGATGAAAGACGGCCTAGAGGAAGAGATTGAGAAGATAACAATATGAGCAACATCAAGATGAACATCCCTTCTTTTCAAGGGAAAAATTCTCTTGAATTATACTTGGAGTGGGAGAGAAAGGTGGAGCTCATGTTTGATTACCATAACAATTCCGAGCTCAAGAAGGTGAAGTTAACAGCAATAGAGTTCTTTGATTATGCACTTGTTTGGTGGGATCAGTTGGTGAGTAGTAGGAGGAGGAATCGAGAGCAGCCTATCTAGACATGGGAAGAGATGAAGGCTGTGATGAGGAAGCGATTTGTGCCTAATCATTATTACCGTGAGCTTTACAACAAATTGCAGAATTTGAGGCAAGGGCCGAGGAGTGTGGATGACTACTTCAAGGAGATAGAAGTAGCCATGATTCGAGCCAGTATTGTTGAAGATAGAGAGGCGACTATGGCAAGATTCTTGGTTGGATTAAATTGGGAGATTCATAATAGAATGGAGTTACAGCATTATGTCGAGTTGGAGGATATGGTTCACATGGCCATAAAGATTGAGAACCAACTCAAGAGGAGGGGTAATGTCGGTAACATGAAGCAGAATCAGTCCAATTGGAGGCAACCCCAAAATGTTAGTGGTTCTTCATCAAGAGGGAACCAATGGAAGAAGGAGAAGCATCTGAAGGGGGAGAAGTGGTTGTTTGTAAAGCCAAGAATAGATCTTACGAGTTACACCACTCAAGATAAACTTGTCGGTACCTGGAACCATGACTTGAAAGGTTTTACTTGTCATGGAATCGGGCATATTGCTAGAGAGTGTCCGAATAAGAGGGTGATGATCATTCAGGATGATGGAGAGGTGGTGACCGACGATGAGGGTGAGGCTACTAATCCAAAGATGTCGGCCTTGGAGGATCCAATGTTGAAGAGATTGAAGCACCTGATGCACTCATTTTTGTTGCTATGAGAGATTTGAGTATGCAGAATCAAGTGAATGATACGGAGAAACGAGAGAACATCTTTCATACGAGGTGTCATGTCAAAGATAAAGTGTGTAACGTGATCATCGATGGTGGGAGTTGTACCAACGTGGATAGCATGACCATGGTTGAGAAATTAGGGCTACCATTAGTGAAGCATCCCAAGCCATATCGGTTGTAGTGGCTGAATGATAGTGTCACTGTCAAGGTGACGAAACAAGTGAAGATTCTGTTTCGCATTAGAAAGTATGAGGATGAAGTTCTTTGTGATGTGATTCTGATGCAGGCAAGCCATATTCTATTGGAACGACCGTGGCAGTTTGATAGAAGAGTGAAGCATGATGGCTTTACGAATAAATACTCCTTCGAGTTCAATCAAAAGAAGGTGTCACTTGTTCCTCTTACTCCAAAACAAATTTATGATGATCAAGTGATGTTGCAAAAGGTGTCGAAGTTGGTGAATCGGTTGGGCAAAGTGATGGAAGTAAGGAGAAGGGAGTAGTCCAAAAGTCTTTTCTTGCGAGGGCTAGTGATTTGAAGTGGGTGGTGAATGAGGAGAAGCCTCCATTGATTTCTACTAACAATCTTGATTCTCTACCCCCTTCTATATCTTCTTTTCTGCAGATTTGATGATATCTTTCCGAAGATACGCCTCATTGTTTACCACCAATTCGAGGATTGAGCATCAAATTGTTTTTGTGCACGGGCAACACTTCCTAATAAACCATCTTACCGAACCAATCCGGAGAGACGAATGAATTGAAACGGAAAATTGAAGAGTTGTTGATAAGCGAGCACGTGAGGAGAATTTGAGTCCGTTTGATATAGGTGATGACATGTATTTGAGGACAAATCCTTCTCAAGAGGAGAGGAATGATGGAGTCGAGGTTCGTTGGTTCAACAATTGTCGAAGCCCATTGGAGATGGCGGTCCAACCAGCCATGATGGTCAATTTAATTATAATGAATGGGCTTGATTTTGAAGACTTTTAGTATTTTATTTTGGGCATATGGGCCACGCGTTTTATGTATATTTTCATAGCCCATACATTTTATATTTTTCATGACCCATTAGATTAGATCTTAGATTATCTAATTTCCTAGTTTATTTAGGTCTCTTCTTTAATTAGTTTGCTACTTTGATTAGAAGTCCTTCTTTGATAAGGATTAAAGTTTAATTTTCAGCCTATATATAGGCTTGTAAGGGGGGACAAAATAATCAGCTTTTGATTTCCAATATATGTGAGTTTTATTCTCTCTTCAATAGCTCTTCGAATTTATTGAGATTTGTCAAGTAATTCAATTATCGACGTATCAACGAGACATTCATCCCTCGTTCGTGTGTCATTCATCATCCCCGAGTTGCTGCGTTAACTTCATGTTGGGGTATAGGCGACATACTGACCTATATCACTTCTTGGGTTAGATTCAGAGGTTTTGGGATTTCCAGCGGTTTATGTTAAAAAATCTTCCATTCGTGTGTCATTAGATCCTTCATACTAGCGAGGATCGTATCATAAGAATGGATGTAAAAAGTTTACAATGTTAAATAAAATCTCGATAGGAGTCCATAGACATAAACGGATCGTAATTCGGAGTTCGGACGAGAGAGAACAGAGCGGAACAACAAAGTCACGCACAATCATACGTGAGCGCAAGCGCCCGGCACCCAACGAGCGTTGGTACCATTATCCCAGCGCGGCGAACCGCAAAGATCGGCCTCACCTCCGCCTACTCACATAGCATCCTGCGTACCCAGCGTCGGCTGCGTCCCTAGCACCGACCTTGTCGAAGCTCCCGACGTTGCCCTCACAAAGATCGGCCATATCGTAGTACCAGTTGTTGACCTCCCGACCCTCCGGTCGCCTGGCCGCTTCCAGCGCCAAGTCACCGACCTTGTCCCTCCAGATAATCGCATTGCAAAGCCGGCTATGTCCCCAGCGCCGGCCTTGTCCGAAGCTCCAAACATTACCCCCATGGCGTCGACCGCATCTGTAGCGCCAAGCTACCGAGCTTGCCCGTCGTCGCCCATCGCATCCCAAAGCACTGCCGCCGACCTTATCCCCCGACGCCTGCGGCATCCCAACACCAAGCTGCTGACCTTGCCCCTGGTGGACGATGAATCCCAATGCCAAGCTCGTTGTCTTGCCACCCCCGACCAGCGCTGGCTTCGTATGGAGCATCGACCTTGCCCCTGCACCCAGTGTCGGCCTCACCCCATCCGGCGGTGCACCCTCGATGAATATATAGAGCCATCCCGCCGGGTTTCATCCCGTCCGATCTTGGGCGTGCTTTCGAGCCCATTTCGGTGTATTTTAAATGGGCTTTTTCGGGGTTTATTTAAATAAGGAGCAGCCGCTTTTCAGAAGGCATAACTCACTCATGCGATATCTTTTCTTTTTCTTTCTTTTCCTTTCTCTTCCATTTTAATTCTTGCACTTGGATTATGTGATTCCGGATTTTTGGATGACAAATTTATCAATGAACGGTTTGTAAGTTTTTCTCGTGTCATTATGTCTATGTAATGGCGATGGAAATAATTTATACCATGAAATAAATTATCGATTTATAATGAAATAAATGTTGGATTTGTTCTTGTCTTGAATCGTGATTGTTGTGTTGATGATTTGCAAATTTCCCATCCGTATAAATTGATTATTTCATTATCTTAATACACGAGTTCGAAAGAATACTGTAGGTTGATTATGTGCTTATGTTTGATTGTTAATTAATGTGAGAGCAGATTTTTGTAAAATATAAGTTTGATAACGAGCGAGGAAGACAGACTAGTTTGTTGTTGAGTGATTAATATATGTGGATAGATGTTTTCTATCATGTGTATTTGTGTTTAATTATCCTTCGTAGTTGATGACGGTAGGATTGAGAGGCTAGTTGTCATTAATTTCGAGTTTAGTATAGACATGGTTGAGAGACTAGTTTATGTTGCATGTTAGATGACGAGAGTGGGTGGTTTTATACCGTGCACGGTCCTTGGCTCATTGATTGCAATGATAGATTTTGAACACTAGAACATTGTCTTCAATTCCGTTCACGATTCCTCTTGTTGTCCATGTAATACCCATCTTTTCTAAGCACCGTGTTTGTATGGCGTTTTGAGAAAGGTCAAAGGTTGACTTTTGTTTCGGTGATCGACCGTCATGAAACTTGAGGCGTTGTGAAGAGTGTTTTATGAAGAATTCATAGACACTAAGTATCGGTTTTCGACCACCCACGAAGGTTTGGCACTCGGAAGTTATCGGCTGGACTTTTCATGGGTCTTTTAAAAGCATATCTTGTTTATAGCCGTTGTGTCCGTTATTTTATTTCGTGTCCATGGATACTAAGTTTGCTAAATTTGAGTCCGGTTTGCAAAGTTGCGTCGCTTTTGCGTTTTCGAAAAAGGCATTTGCGTGGCATTGCTTGACCTCTCTTTCCTATAAATAGGAGGCTAGGGCCTTCATTTTCAAACGTTTATTTCCTTCGTCTCTCGTGTTTCTGGAAGAGCGAGCAGCTCTGTGCACGCGAGCAGCTGGAGGAGTGGGGATCGGCCGGGGAGGCTCGGCGGCGGTGCCATTCTTGCCGCCGCCCCACCACCGATCGACCCTTCCCGGCAGCCTGTTTTTCTTTTTGTCCTTTTCTTGTTTTGATTCCACCTTTTAGTAGATCGTATAGCATAGAACTCGAGATTCTAAAGGGACGGGACGGGAAAATGGCCGGAGGCCGGCCATTTCGGCCAAACCGCCGCCGCCACCCATTACCGCCGCCGTGAGCCTTGTTGGCCGCCGTTTGGTGGCCGACGGGCCACCTTTTTGCTACGGGTCCTTTAGGTTTTGAGTTCCGGGCTATGCATTCCACTAAAGTACCGATTCCGTTTTTCTGTTTTTTGCGTTTCTGCATGTCGGGATGTTTTCCGTTGCTTCGAGTTTTCTAAAGGAAGTACATGCCCGGGTTATCCATTTTCAACATAGTTTGTCATTCCATGTTCGTCGTTATGCATATTTCTTATGTTTCTATTTTCATGCATCGATTTTGGATGGTTTATTCTAGATCTGAGGATAGGCATCGATTTTTGAAGCTTCTTCGCTGCTAAGATTCGAGTCAACTTACATGCATGCATATTTTGAAAGTACCCTATTATAGGTCTTGATGCCCTGAATATATTTCCCTTCTGCATCGAGTTGATTTGAAAACCCGGAGAGTGCCAAATATGGGTTAAGAAAGTCGAAAACCCTAGTTTTCTACGATCTTCGTTTGGATCACGATGTTGCTTTGCTTTGTGGGATGTGATCCCAAAAGTTGTTCCGTCTTGTTACCAGGTACCTACCAGTGCAATCGGTGAAGTCATCGGACCCGTAGATATCTCTAGGTTGACGTTTTCGTCTGTTCAGGTTGGATTATATATGCTTATTTTGAGTTATTTACTCTGATATTTCAAAATAAAACATGTGCGCCGTAAAATGTTTTGGTGAAGTTATTACTGTTCTCTGATCCGAGATGTGGTTCGGTGGGTTGATCACCATCTTGAGTATTGATCGTGAGGATAGACCCGAACATGTGGTTATGGTTCGAAGGGATAGACCCCTAAGTCCACACGAAATGGTAATGAGGTGGTTATGGTTACGACGGGGATTTGACCCTCAAGTCCACACCGAGTTAGCCGGTGGATACGTTAGGGCATGGGCTGACCGGATATGTTCGGGCGAATGAATGTGATGTGATGGGCTGGCGGGGATCGTTCGAGCCGTGGTTCTATGATGAGAACAACGAAGAATAACGGATAAGGTATCGAAAAACGAAAAATCTATTTTGCTTACTTAGAAGTGGATTTACGTTTTAAAACCTTCTAAGGTAAGTGCTCTGAACACGGCATCATGATTCTTTTGATTTATGATAAAACCCCAGCTGAGTGCGCTAGTACTCACCCCAACTCTTTTCAAATCTTTTCACGGATGGAGGAGGACCGGACGAGCGACGAGAGGGTGGAGCTACGGGTTCTTCATGCTATGCTTCAGCGATGTTGTGTTATATACGTACTCTGATGTTGATGTCTTCTTGTCCCTTATTTTGCTTTCTGATTGGGAACAAGATTTGCTATTATGTTATTATGCTGTGAGTCTCGATATGAGCATGCTATGTGGTTGACCGGTCTAGTCAACAGGGTGTAATGCTATTTTGTTTCCTTGCATTACTTATTATAAACCAAGATCATCTTGACGGGCCTCGTGCACGGGCACGAACGGATCCAGCGGGCCTCGCGTGCGGGCACGGACGGACTCGTCAAAAGCAGATTCGGTGGAAAACGGATGCCGGCTCGGCCGCGCCACGTGCGCGTCCGCGCCGCCGCTGCGCCTTGCGTGCCGTCGCCCGCACGCGCCGTGCGACCCGTTTTTCCGTCGTCTCGATCTGGCCGCTTCGTCTTCATTTTACTTTTACGGATAAGATTTACGGAAAATAAATCTAATCTAACCACGGATTTTCTCGTGGTGAAAATAAAATCCGACAAAATAAAACCGAGCCACGATGAGCAGCGGATCCAACAAATAATATATAACGCGCGTAATAATCAAACGTGAATTAATCCAACGAGCCAAGATTACGATCCCGTGCTCGATACCAATTGTAGGAAAAACCATGTTTAGCCCTCCGAGGATCTATCTTGGATGTTTAATTCACCATACATTGATTATATACCTAGCATGCGACTATATAATTAATTGTAACACGTAGGGGTTTTCGTGTTTACCTTTGAATCTGCCGAGGCGGAATGGATCGAGACTCGTGCTTTGACCTTCGGATCAGATCCCTGTTGCCCAATCTCCAACGTCGGTGAGGACGATCTATGGAGAATGCTTGAAAAATCACCAATGCACTTATGGAACAATTTTCGAGAACCTCACAACACTTAGAGGTGGGCGAAAATTTGATGTTCAATAATTAGGATTAACTTTGATTCTATCTCTTACCTCATATTTATAATGCACTACCTTAATCCCATAAGGAAATTACGATAATCCCATATGGAAATTACGATAATCCCTTATGGAAATTACCATAATCCCTTATGGAAATTACCATAATCCCATATGGAAATTACCATAATCCTATATGGAAAGGATTATTACCATAATCCTATATGGAAAGGATCTATGCATATCCCATAAATATAATAATATCCTTTTAGGATAAAGAGAATCAAATCCTTGCCTTGTAGAGCATAGGGGCGCCGATTTTGCCTAGCTTACGGGCTTGGATGGGCCAGCCTAGGGATCAAATGCAAGGAATAAAGATGGGCCTCAAATAAATTAATTATCTTATGTTCAGCCCAGAACATAAATTAATTTATAAACATTTATTCATGCCACTAGAGAATAAATGTTGAATTACCCCTTTATTACCGAAGTTGAGTCGGGCTTGCACTTAGACATTACGAATCCCCGTATTTAAGATATCGAACGTCCATTAATTATTTATAGCATTCTGACTACTTAAAATAATTAATATCTTTAATTCCTTAAGTAGTACCACTCAACCTTATTATTGTACTTGAGCTAACTCAACCTGCAGGGTTTAGTACAATAAACCTTTTGAGCTCCTTAAGGGGACGTCATCATCCTAAACGGATACGGTGACTCGTCTGGATAACTAGCATGACATACAAGACCGCCACCACCCAAGATGCGGAGAATATTGGGTTAGAACATATAACCCTCACCCATAACAAGTCAAAGTGATGGTCAGCAACTCATACTCATCTAATACCTTATCGAGGTTTAGATCATCGTAAGTCACCGAGATCTTGGTTCTTCACGACGGTCAGATAGAAGAACTCATCTCACCGTGGTCCTTCAATACGTCGAGGCGTGCCGGCATAGACAAGCAACCAAGTCAAGTCACTTATCTATACCGCAGCCTATACCGACAACTCGTCCTCAAGTTGTCTCTCACCGAAACTTTTATATCTCATTAAGCTTGACCAATCATACGGACTTCGTGATCTTCTACACACCGTATGATTGTAATAACCCGCATTCTCAGTAGCGTAGATTAGCCCCAATTATGAGCTTATTAGAAGGGCATTGCATCCTTAAGAAAGAGTTGTTAAGCTAGAAGCTTTTATGCTAAGCTTCGCGTCGACAAAAATAAAATTTGAGAATTATTCGAGATGGAACCTAAGATAAGATTCTTAGGTCTTGTTTAGAATAAGAAGACCTATATTTTGAGAGTCTTGAGATGATAGATACATGCTCAACGAAGTCTTGATTTCAAAGTTTTATCCTTTGTTTCATACGTTTGCCGATTAAACCCTAATCGTCGGCGAGTGTCTAAAATGGTTTTGAAGCAAAGAATGTTTTATAATCAAAGTTTAATGTTTATAATATGTTATTTGAGTTTAAAATAGAATTTCAAGCAATGAGCATTTTATTTGAAATTTCGCTCGAAATTGGAACGATATGGATTAATAGTATGATTTATAACGTTGGTATTATTTATAAAGAAGTGTACATTTTGTAGATTTATAAAACATGATTATTCATCATGTATTAAAGAAAAGGAAAATGGTGGAATTTTGGAGAATTCTTGAGAATTCTCTAGAATTGGATGAATAATCACTTTTATTAAAGAAAATGTAAAATAAAATAGAAATTTTATTAAATACTCATAAATTGTTGGAGATCACTATTCATCTCCTTCATTATTTTTCTCACATTTTCAAACACACACTCACACACACCAAGGTGAAAATTTTCAAGCTCAATTTTAGAAGATCCAGTTGGATTTTCAATCCGTCTTCAAATTAAGGTATATCTCAATCTTTAGAACGCATCTACGGTTTGAAATTTTGAAAAATATGAACTTATGAGCATGTTATAATTTCGGTCCTTTAGATGAAATATGAAGGGAGATGTTGTTGTTCGATTATTTCTTGATATTACGTTAGATTCGTCACCGATAAGTTGTTTAACGTTGAAATTTTAAGCATATGCTCATTGTTGATATATTGATGATTTTCAAAATCATGGAGACCATGATCTTGAATATATGATGTTGACATGCCTAATATTCTTTCATATATGTGTTGAGGAATTGATATAAACATGTTTTGAACGAGAAAAACGTTTGAAATCGAAACCGTTGGAAAACTCCTAAAGTGACCGAAAACCCTAGCTTCCATATTGATGAAATTTTGATTTTATTTGATCATTTTGAGATCATATTTGGATTCTATGATATGAATAAAGCTTAAAATGATTTATTCGGATTTTTCGATCGACGATTTGAAACCGAAAATTTTAGTTTGACGTCGAAAATTGTTTTCAAAGCCAAAGCTTTGATCTTTATGTTTCATTGATAAATTAATGATCTTTAATGATAGTTGAGCATGTATATAGATTCGTTGGTGTTAGATAACGTCTTACGTGAATTTTCGACGTTAGCTCAAAAGTGACGTCTTAAGGGGCCGTGGATTATGGGCTAAGATTGGATGATTGAAGCTTGGTATTGAGTTTAATATGTTCATTGAAACATATGGTGATGAATTGGTGGAGTTTGAGCTATGTTTGGATTGTTTGGTTTTAATATGGCGATGCGTTTATAAACGTTACGCTGCCAAAATTTAGATAGAATTTGTTTGCTAATAAGATGTTAAAGGATGCAATGACCCAAGTTTTGATAGACCATAGTGTCTTAGATTTGATATCGAGAAGATATGATCGTGTCGACGACTAATATGAGTAATGTTCTTGTTTGGCTCTTGATAGGCTTTTATGCCGTTTTATATGGATAAAGAAAGAAATGGAATTGAGAATTTGTTCCTTAGCTCTAAGGAACATCCAGGTGGGTATAAATATTTTCTAATATGATATGCTTATGCTTTTATGTTTCAAAGTGATATGAACCGCATTTATGAGCAAAGTTTCAAAGTTAAATGACTTACTGTTTTGAGCATGAGCATGATGCATTACCTATCCACGGAATGAAAGAAAGAAAAGAAAGAAATGATAAAGAGTACGGCCGTGGCATGGTACCCTTCGGTCCATCAACACGGGTATGTTATGATGTGAGATTTACCGACGTCGATAGCGACCCTTCGGTCATAGCGTGTTTGAGAAGGAGGCCTACTTCTCAACATATAGACATAATCCGTGGATATGGGAAGAAAAAGTTGTCTGCGAGACATAGACCATGCATATGCATATTTTATGATGATCCTACGAAATGAAAGCAAGTAAGTGTTTATTTATGAAAAGCATGCACGAGTTGTTTCACTAAAACCTCGGTGCATTGCAAATGTTATGGCAAGTCAATCATATAGTCCTAAGGGCAATGTTTCAAATGTTTTTGGCGATACCCACCGAGTGCATTTTGTACTCACGCCCGCATGTATTTCTAAACGTGCAGTTTGAGCTTGAGAGGATCTTTGGAATCGAATGTTTGTGCAGGAGCTTCTCTAATTGTTTGACTCATGATGAAATTGTTAAATTGTTGATATGATTTATTTGAAGTTATCATGTTTTGATGCCACGAGTTTTATGTCTTCATACATAATTCTCACCACACTTCTTGAACTTTGGCCTTTAATTGTTTATGTGTTTTACTAAAGAGTTTTGATCATGTTTCGAAAGAATCTTTATTCCGTTGTTATAATTTCGACATTCTTATTATGATGTCGACTTGCTTCCGTGAACAAGGATTTACTGAAAGTTCGAAATGTTTTGTTGGAACCATGTTATATAATGTCTTGAATCCTTTGAAAACCATGCTTTGATCGATAAGTTTTCAATGTTGTCAAAGCATGCTTGAAGATGTACATTTTGATATTGGTTATTTTCTTGTGATCCATTGTCCTCGATATTCTTCTTTATTTGATCCTCTATTATGGATCAAGATAAAATAAATCTTTATCAAATTATATTCTACTTTTTGAACCATAAATGATTTGATCCATCCATGTTGAAAGTTGAGGTCAAATTATTGTTTCGACATGTATTATTGGTATCGAATTTCTTTCTTAACCCGTCACGGTCTTAAGTCACGACTAATTACTTGATTAAGTGGTCGGTCATGTGAGAATGGTATCGAGCGGTTTGAGTTCCGAACACATGAGCCTTTGTAAATTTGTGCGATCATGCATAGTTTTGAACTCGAACACAGTAGCCCTTGTGAGTGTTATACAGTTTGTGCAGTACGCTTTTACTTATGGACTTGTAAATCCTTGTGAATTTTTGAATAGTTGAGCATGGTTTTGAATTACGAACATGTAAATCCTCATGAATCCTTGTGCAGCACATGCTACCGTCCTAAATTCTAAATTCATGAATCTTTGTGAGTCTTGTGCGCTTTATGCACCTTGAGTATGTGAATTCTTTTCAGCTGACTCTGTTTGAGAATTTAAGTTTATGGAGTCAATTATTGGACTCTATCATGAGAATCTGAGTTTATAGAATCAGTTGTTGATTCTGATTTGAGAAGTGAGATAAAAAGTCAATTGTTCTTAAGAGAAGCTCGAGATTCGATTCCATCATCTCTAGCTCACCGTAAGAGCTTATGATTATGCTTATGCTTGTGATTATGATTATCACAGATGATGATTGAGTACATGCTTTATTGAATGAATTGTTATATGAAAAAGTATGTTTGAAATAAGAAATAGCTTTATGAGTTAAAGTTGAAAAGACATTATGAGAAAAGACGGCAGAACAACATGAATATGTTTTCTGCTAGCATTTGTGTATTCTTTTAGCTACGATAACGAGGATCGTTTAGACAGTTCGAAAGAGTACGATTCGTTTATCGTTATCTCGTTTGTCGTCATCAAGAAAGATTAGAGAGCGTTTCTATCTATATACACCAAATGGGCAAATTATCTAGAGTAAAATTCTCGCTAAATTCCATCGCTTATAAGAAGAGGCATATGAGAACATTGCAATGGGGACCAGGTGGAATACTCCAGATTTTTTTTTTTATGGCTTAAGGAGTAGCGAGATTAGCTTTTCAAGTGACGATCGATGCATACGCAAAGAAGTGATCAAAGACAAAAAGGAACAAGAAGCTCATAACCGCCCTATCGCTAGCCAAGTCGCAAGTTGCTCCACGCTTTGTCTCAAGCTAGTGATCTCCTTAGCAATCGCTAGTCCTACCGCTAGCACCACGGCTGATGAGAATTTAGGGTTTGACCCATCAATTATAAATACTCCGGACCATCCGTTGCACGTAACTCTCTTTTTTCGCTAATTATTTTCCCGCATTCCTAACTATCATCGCCTTATTATTATGTACACTTGAATTTCCTTTTGGCTCTTTTCCTCTCGCGATGATTTCATCTCGCCTATTCGCCGCCTTCAATTGGTGGTAAGTTTTCTTTATACCTAATGACAAAGAGAACGTTGAACCATTGATGTTGATCTTACCACCCTGTAATATGATGCTAGTACCCATGCTCTAGAAATAGAGTCTTCTTTGCCAGATACTCAGCTATTTATGCTTGAGTCTGACGTAGATCCTACATAGTTTGATTATTTTATCTCCATCCTGAAATGTTTCCTATTGACCTAGATTGGTATGGTCAGTATTATTGCATCTCTTGGGATTTTTATACCGATTCAGTTTGTTCTATTTTCTCATGTTTATGAAACTTCTCAATTGAGAATTGAAAAGAGACTTAAGCTAATTCGTTGAGACTCCAGATGTCTCAAAATCTTTTATGTATGAACTCAATTTTTACCAGTTGTTAGCACAGCCCAGCTTCAGCCCTAAATATCAGACAAATGTCTTTCATGACTGATCTTGACATCCTTTATCCTGGAATAGATTCCTTATACTCATTTCCGATCGTGCTAATGATCCGCTATCTCCTGAGATCAAGAAAAATATGGAGAGGTTAGACTCCTATGAAGTCATTGATGACGGTAAAAATAGAGTAATAGAGATGGAAGAAAAGAATGATAACGATGACAGCCTATGTGGACATATGGGTGTACATATATAGATTAGTGATATTATAGATATTTTTATGATGTGGTAACGTGCCTGAGAAGCCATACCAGATGTGTTTTGCCCGAGATGTTAAAGCACCAATATGCTTGTGCAAAGTTTTCCTCGCTTTTGTAAAAGCCCTCAAAGAAGCAGTTTTCTTTCCTTTGAGATCTATATGATCATTTTGCTATCGAGCTATGTTATTTCATATCATAACCTTGTGATAAACAATTAAGAAGATCCTCGAGATATAAGCTTGTTTGTTGATGAAGAACTTTTTCGTTTTGATAAATGAAACATACCGCATTTTGGTAATTGTTTGCAATGCAAGATACCACCAGAAAAATAAATCCTCTTTTAAAACAAACAAAAATTTGAAAGTGACAATTCTTCTCATGATTCACCTATATCTTATTTGCTTTAAATCGATCGTATAATTTGAGCTTTTTCTCGTCCGTAATCCTCCATCTTCCAACGAAATAGTAGCCGGTGATCTTTGAAAAATGAGTTCGCTCGAGCGAGTTTTCAAGTTTTGGAAGTGCTCTAATCGAGAGTGTCTCCTATGTATATCGTATCAGTTAAGATGGTCTGCAAATTTCTGGTGGGAATTACATCAAAAAGTTCTTTCTCCTGAGATCTCTATATGTATGAAGCTGATAAGTTAGCTCGAATATACGAATATCTCGTTTGTGGACGAGTTTTAACCAGAGATGAGTAAAAGATTAAAATTGCATACAACAACAACTATCAAGTAACGATTTATATGACGCCTTATAAAGCCCTCTACGGCATAAAGTGTAGATCGCCACTCTTTAAGAACGCGGTTGGAGAACGAAAAGTGCTTGGACCAGAAGCGATCGAAGAAATGGTCGTACGATAAATCAAGAAAAGAAGAAGCTCAAAATCATCAGAAATTCTATGCAGATATAAGACGAAGGAACTAAGCTTCGAGATTGAAGAGAAGTTTTCGTAAAAGTATATTCTTCCAAAGGAATACATCGCTTTGGAATCAAAGAAAAGTTCAAACCAAGATTTATCAGTTGTACGAGATTCAAGAGAAGATTGGAATAATCGCCTATAGAATTACGATGTCTCCAAGTTTTGGAAATATTTACGATGTATTCCATGTGTCGCAATAACGAAGATATGTGTTTGATCTAAAACACATCATACATCAAAAGAATGTTATTCCTGAAACAGATTTAAGTTATGAAGAGAAGCCAGAATGCGTCTGAAATCGACACGGAAGTTAAAGATCAGATGAGAAAGAAGTGCTCGAGATTACTGCGACATGCTAAATTTCGAGGACGAAATTTTTGTAAGGGGTGAGAATGTAATACCCGCATTCTCAGAAGTGAGATTAGCCCTAATTATGAGCTTATTAGAAGGGCATTGCATCCTTAAGAAAGAGTTGTTAAGCTAGAAGCTTTTATGCTAAGCTTCGTCGACAAAATAAAATTTGAGAATTATTCGAGATGGAACCTAAGATAAGATTCTTAGGTCTTGTTTAGAATAAGAAGACCTATATTTTGAGAGTCTTGAGATGATAGATACATGCTCAACGAAGTCTTGATTTCAAAGTTTTATCCTTTGTTTCATACGTTTGCCGATTAAACCCTAATCGCCTCGGTAGAGTGTCTAAAATGGTTTTGAAGCAAAGAATGTTTTATAATCAAAGTTTAATGTTTATAATATGTTATTTGAGTTTAAAATAGAATTTCAAGCAATGAGCATTTTATTTGAAATTTCGCTCGAAATCGAAGCGATATGGATTAATAGTATGCATTTATAACGTTGGTATTATTTATAAAGAAGTGTACATTTTGTAATTTATAAAACATGATTATTCATCATGTATTAAAGAAAAGGAAAATGGTGGAATTTTGGAGAATTCTTGAGAATTCTCTAGAATTGGATGAATAATCACTTTTATTAAAGAAAATGTAAAATAAAATAGAAATTTTATTAAATACTCATAAATTGTTGGAGATCACTATTCATCTCCTTCATTATTTTTCTCACATTTTCAAACACACACTCACACACACCCAAGGTGAAAATTTTCAAGCTCAATTTTAGAAGATCCAAATAGTTGGATTTTCAATCCGTCTTCAAATTAAGGTATATCTCAATCTTTAGAACGATCTACGGTTTGAAATTTTGAAAATATGAACTTATGAGCATGTTATAATTTCGGTCCTTTAGATGAAATATGAAGGGAGATGTTGTTGTTCGATTATTTCTTGATATTACGTTAGATTCATCGCCGATAAGTTGTTTAACGTTGAAATTTTAAGCATATGCTCATTGTTGATATATTGATGATTTTCGAAAATCATGGAGACCATGATCTTGAATATATGATGTTGACATGCCTAATATTCTTTCATATATGTGTTGAGGAATTGATATAAACATGTTTTGAACGAGAAAAACGTTTGAAATCGAAACCGTTGGAAAACTCCTAAAGTGACCGAAAACCCTAGCTTCCATATTGATGAAATTTTGATTTTATTTGATCATTTTGAGCTCATATTTGGATTCTATGATATGAATAAAGCTTAAAATGATTTATTCGGATTTTTCGGTCGACGTATTTGAAAACTGAAAAATTTTAGTTTGACGTCGAAAAATTGTTTTCAAAGCCAAAGCTTTGATCTTTATGTTTCATTGATAAATTAATGATCTTTAATGATAGTTGAGCATGTATATAGATTCGTTGGTGTTAGATAACGTCTTACGTGAATTTTCGACGTTAGGCCTAAAAGTGACGTCTTAAGGGGCCGTGGATTATGGGCTAAGATTGGATGATTGAAGCTTGGTATTGAGTTTAATATGTTCATTGAAACATATGGTGATGAATTGGTGAAGTTTGAGCTATGTTTGGATTGTTTGGTTTTAATATGGCGATGCGTTTATAAACGTTACGCTACCAAAATTTAGATAGAATTTGTTTGCTAATAAGATGTTAAAGGATGCAATGACCCAAGTTTTGATAGACCATAGTGTCTTAGATTTGATATCGAGAAGATATGATCGTGTCGACGACTAATATGAGTAATGTTCTTGTTTGGCTCTTGATAGGCTTTTATGCCGTTTTATATGGATAAAGAAAGAAATGGAATTGAGAATTTGTTCCTTAGCTCTAAGGAACATCCAGGTGGGTATAAATATTTTCTAATATGATATGCTTATGCTTTTTATGTTTCAAAGTGATATGAACTGCATTTATGAGCAAAGTTTCAAAGTTAAATGACTTGCCTGTTTTGAGCATGAGCATGATGCATTACCTATCCACGGAATGAAAGAAAGAAAAGAAAGAAATGATAAAAGAGTACGGCCGTGGCATGGTACCCTTCGGGTCCATCAACACGGGTATGTTATGATGTGAGATTTACCGACGTCGGATAGCGACCCTTCGGGTCATAGCGTGTTTGAGAAGGAGGCCTACTTCTCAACACATAGACATAATCCGTGGATATGGGAAGAAAAAGTTGTCTGCAGACATAGACCATGCATATGCATATTTTTATGATGATCCTACGAAATGAAAGCAAGTAAGTGTTTATTTATGAAAAGCATGCACGAGTTGTTTCACCAAAACCTCGGTGCATTGCAAATGTTATGGCAAGTCAATCATATAGCCCTAAGGGCAATGTTTCAAATGTTTTTGGCGTATACCCACTGAGTGCATTTTGTACTCACGCCCTGCATGTATTTCTAAACGTGCAGGTTGAGCTTGAGAGGATGCTGGAATCGAATGCTGTGCAAGGAGCTTCTCTAAACGTTTGACTCATGATGAAATTGTTAAATTGTTGATATGATTTATTTGAAGTTATCATGTTTTGATGCCACGAGTTTTATGTCTTCATACATAATTCTCGCCCACACTTCTCGTTGCGAACTTTGGCCTTTAATTGTTTATGTGTTTTACTAAAGAGAAGTGATCATGTTTCGACAAGAATCTTTATTCCGTTGTTATAATTTCGACATTCTTATTATGATGTCGACTTGCTTCCGTGAACAAGGATTTACTCGAAAGTTCAGAAACTGTTTTGTTGGAACCAATGTTATATAATGTCTTGGAATCACTGTCGAACCATGCTTTGAACGTCAATAAGTTTTCAATGTTGTCAAAGCATGCTTGAAGATGTACATTTTGATATTGGTTATTTTCTTGTGATCCATTGTCCTCGCATTTATATTCTTCTTTATTTGATCCTCTATTATGGATCGAAGACTGAAAATAAATCTTTATCAAATTATATTCTACTTCTTTGAACCATAAATGATTTGATCCATCCATGTTGAAAGTTGAGGTCAAATTATTGTTTGACATGTATTATTGGTATCAGAATTTCCTTCTTAACCCATCGCCACGACTTAAGTCACGACAATTACTTGATTAAGTGGTCGGTGTGACAATGATCTAACTTATATATGAGATAAGGGGACACAAATATATGCAATCAAGTATTCATTTGGATAGGAGATTGTAATAGTGGTAACAGAAACATTGTATACAAGCTCAACCAAAACTGCTTTCGATGATACAAATCCAATGATTTCTAGTGGAATCCGTGAGGAGAACCCAACACCGGGACGATGGGGAAGGTATACGGGAAGATTTCAAGAAAGAACTCATGGAAAAGTATGTGCTGGCGTCTGAGAGAGAGAGCAAAGCAAAACGACAGGAATCTTCGTCGAGGAGAAGGACGGTCACCGAGTACGATCGCTCGTTGATCAATCGTCTGTCGCGTTATGCTACGTACTTGGTCGGCCGAGGCGCCAGGCGAGCGAGTTCGAGAGAGGACTCCGACCGAGATCGAATTTCGCCGTCTGCCGGGAGATTTGACGTATCGCAGATCCTTGAACCGGCTTTATATATTGAGTCAATGTTTCCCAGGAGAACGATGCCACCGGACAGCCACCTGACGGAGGAAGAGGTAAGAGGAAATGGGAAGATCGAGGGAAAGGCAATCAGGTGTTCCAAGGGAACCAGAGCGGTCCAGTGATTCCGAGGAATCTGGGTATTCGAGAAAGAAAAAGGCAACCTTGGGGAAGGAATTTTCAACCCATGCGGCAGGGTGTGGAAAAAACCTTGGTGCCGGAAATGCCAGAGGAATCATTTAGGCGAGTGCAGGCAAGGTAACGTCGAGTGTTATCGTTGTAGGAAGTTTGGACATTACGCTCGAGATTGTCCATTAGGAGGTCCGCCGTGCAGCCGCCGATGAGGCGATATCCAGCTCCTCGAGGCAAAACCAAGCTCATGAGGACAAACAACGGCGGGAGGTCACCCTAGGCCAGAAACCAAAGGCCACCGCAACAAGCAAGGGTGTACGCTGAATCGCCAGCAGCTCAAGCTCCCGGAAATCTTGCGGTATAATCCATATGAGTGATATACTTGTTTTCACTATGTTTGATCTGAGAGCCTCACATTCTTTCGCTTCGAGAATCACGTGTGAGAGGTTGGGTTTGGTACCCAAGGAATCACAGTACCACAAATTAGCATCCCTTTAGGGAAGTGCTAAAGGCAAAAGAGATATGCCCGAACCAGAGGTAGAAATCATGAGCGAAGGTCTTTGTCGATTGCATGTCATCGAATGGAAGATTTCGATGTCATCTTTGGAATGGATTGGTTGGAAAAGCACAGGCAACTATCGTTATCTCGAGAGAGAAGTTGCTTTTCGAACAGAAGGAGTGGAAGTTTTTTCCACGGCATAAGGATGGGTGTTTGCGTGCGATGATCTCGAAGACCAAGGCAGTGAGGATGATCAGGAAGGAAGCTGTCAAACTTTCTTGGTGAGTTTGACAGGACACGCTTGAAGAGCGCAAGCAGTTGCAAGAGGAGCCAGTGGTATGTGAATATACGGACGTGTTTCCCGAAGACTAGCCAGGTTTACCGCCTGATAGACAAGTGGAATTCCCTATTGATCTGGAACCAGGAGTAGCACCAGTATCAAAGGCACCATACAGAATGGCACCTAAAGAATTGCAAGAACTGAAAGCGCAGTTGCAGGAGCTGTTGGATCTAGGTTTTATCCGACCTAGCGTGTCGCCGTGGGGAGCGCCAGTTCTGTTCGTCAAGAAGAAGGATGGGTAGATGAGAAGCCATCGTGAGCGTGCAACGTGGAGACGAGTTCTTGGAAAGGATGCGTCTGAAAGCAAGGCCAGAAGATAGCAAGGGGTTCACGGAAGCGAAAGACAACGCGCTATTATTCCGAGGAAGGTTATGTGTGCCACTCAATAGGGAATTGAGAGATAAGATCATGAGTGAAGCTCATGAGGCACCATATACAGCTCATCCAGGAAGCACCAAAATGTACAGAGACCTTAAGAGGAACTTTTGGTGGGAAGGGATGAAAAAGGATGTAGCCGCGTTTGTGGAACGTTGTTTGGCTTGTCAGCAAGTGAAAGCTGTGCACCAACGTCCGCCTTTCTATTTGTCCTTTTAGTAGATCGTATAGCATAAAACGGTGGAGGCCGGCCATTTCGGCCAAACCGCCGCCCGCCAATACCGCCGTCGTGAGCCTTGTTGGCCGCCGTTTGGTGGCCGACGGGCCACCTTTTGGCTACGGGTCCTTTAGGTTTTGAGTTTCGGGCTATGCATTCCACTAAAGTACCGATTCCGTTTTTCTGTTTTTCGCGTTTCTGCATGTCGGGATGTTTTCCGTTGCTTCAAGTTTTCTAAAGGAAGTACATGCCGGGTTATCCATTTTCAACATAGTTTGTCATTCCATGTTCGTCGTTATGCATATTGCTTATGTTTCCATTTTCATGCATCGATTTTGGATGGTTTATCCTAGATCTGAGGATAGGCATCGATTTTTGAAGCTTCTTCGCTGCTAAGATTTGAGTCAACTTGCATGCATGCATATTTTGAAAGTACCCTATTATAGGTCTTGATGCCCTGAATATATTTCCCTTCTGCATCGAGTTGATTTGAAAACCCGGAGAGTGCCAAATATGGGTTCAGAAAGTCGAAAACCCTAGTTTTTCTACGATCTTCGTTTGGATCACGATGTTGCTTTGCTTTGTGGGATGTGACCCCAAAAGTTGTTCCGTCTTGTTACGTGTACCTACCAAAGGTATCGGTGAAGTCATCGGACCGTAGATATCTCCCTACCGGCGTTTTCGTCATTGGAGTTGGGTTATATATGCTTATTTTGAGTTATTTATTACGATATTTCAAAATAAAACATGTGCGCAGTAAAATGTTTTGGTGAAGTTATTCTTGTTCTCGATCCGAGATGTGGTTCTATTGTGATTGTGCGGATCTCTATTCGGTGGGTTGATCACCATCTTGAGTATTGATCGTAGTGATAGACCCCAACACGTGGTTATGGTTACGAAGGGATAGACCCGAGTGCACACGAAATGGTAATGAGGTGGTTATGGTTCGACGGATTTTGAACCACAAGTCCACACCGAGTTAGCCGGTGGATACGTTCCTGCATGGGTCGACCGGATATGTTCATTTGAGATATTGTGGTCGGTGGATATGTTCGGGCGAATGAATGAGATGGGTGGCGGGATACGTTCCGAGCCGTGGTTCTATGATGAGAACAACGATAATAACGGATCGGTATCGAAAACGAAAAATCTATTTTGCTTACTTAGAAGTGGATTTACGTTTAAAACCTTCTAAGGTAAGTGCTCGAACACGGCATCATGATTCTTTTGATTTATGATAAAACCCACCGAGTGCGCTAGTACTCACCCCAACTCTTTTTCAAATCTTTTCACAGATGGAGGAGGGCTGGACGGGCGACGCTGAGGGGTGGGGCTGCGGGTTCTTCTTGCTATGCTTCCGCGATATTGTGTTATATACGCACTCTGATGTTGATGTATTCTTGTCCCTTATTTTACTTTCTGATTGGGAACAAGATTTGCTATTATGTTATTATCTTTGTGAGTCTCGATATGAGCATGCTATGTGGTTGACCGGTCTAGTCAATAGGGTGCAATGCTATTTTGCTTCCTTGCATTACTTATTATAAACCAAGATCATGTTTTCTGAGGTTATGATATCGATATTATTCTGTTGGTGGATTGTTTGCGCACCCCTCCCCTTCAGGATATATCCTAGTTATAGAGGAGATGTTGCCCGATTTCATGGTCACATCTTCTTATCATGTATGTTATATGTATTCCCCGCTTCTTAACCCCCACCCCTAATCACACCCCGGCATCCGTGCCTTCCCTCGGGAATTGGGGCGTGACAGTCCAAGTACACCCTTTTTCCCGCTTTCTTTTCTTTCCTGCTTTCATCCGTTCCGTGACAACCCCATTTATTTTAGGACGTTAGTTTCTTTTCTGTTTTTGTGCGTGATATTAAACCATAACCATGTTAAGCCTTCCTCGAGAGATTCGACTTGGGTCGAACTTATCGCTCTATAAGCATCTCGTACAATTTGCGAGCTACTTAGAATAACAACTAGTTCGGAACAATTAATAGTAGGAATTGAAAAAGAAAAATAGTGGGAACTGAAATGCAGTGCTAAGAAAAAAACCTTGAGGTTGTGCCATACATAGTGGTTATCTTATCCAAAGTAATTTAAGCCGTATGTTCATTTTGTCCATATGATGTTTTATTTCAAGAACATAAATTAAGCCCCTCTCAAAAAAACAGAAAATTAATACCGATTTAGGTAAGTCTTACACAAACGAGGAATATCCTTATCTGTCCGGCGACTTGTGCCACATTTGTCTAAACAATCAATTTTTTGTTCAATTGTAGCATTCTTAACGTAGTACGCTTTCACTTGTCTGGAGAAATCGATAGGTTATAAGTGAAATGTAACTATATTTTGGTGAAATAATATTTGTGTACGTCCATGTTGTAATAGACAAATAAAATGTTGCTATAATGTAGGATTTTTTTAGTCGGCTGTTCAAGTTATAAAAAAAATCTTTGAGAAATATTGGATATGGAAAAGAGTGGGATCATAGTTCTTAATTCGTAAGTAATAACTGAATTGATAAAAAACCCAACTATATTATTATCTATCTAGATGCAAGTTCTACTAGTTGGTACATTCATGTAACTTATGAACAATGTCTATTCCCCCTTAACTACAACTAACATGCACAATAATATGTGTCGATGATAGTAAATTGTAATAAAAGTCTATTAATAGTAATCATTTTATAATTAGGTTTGCATTGTAATATCCCGAAGTTTTAAAGCTAAATTACGATAATATAAATCGTAAATTAGGGTTTGGTCTCGATAATTGAAATAGTAATTTATCGAAGCTCGATTTCGACTATCCATAATACGAGGATTTTTATATCATATTCACTAATGATTAGTGAATTAAGGAATATAGTTTATATTATTCATTCGAAAGTATTATTCTAACGTCAATTGAATTTCGATAGTTAGTCTTACGTTGTTTTCTAAACGACGAAGCTTAGAATTTAATTCTTTATCATGAAAGGAATGAATAAAGTGATTACAACTTTATTATTGACGTTTTAGAGATAATTTGATTATCAACATGTTGAGACGATTCGAACGTCAACGTTTTGAGGCGATTCGAAAACTTAGTATAACGATTAGAGAATTACAATATTTAAGTCCTATGATTATTTTTATGTTATAAGAGCATTATTTTTATATAATTCTTCATTAAAATAATGCTAGAGAATTAAGGAATAAATGTTGGGTAAATTGTTCATATTTTCGAATTAAGTGTTCGAAAATTCTAAATTGTGACATAGAATTATTTTAATTATTTTTTCTATGATATAATTTATCATCTAGGACTTATATTATGTCACATGGCTATTAATTGGAAGAAAATAAAATGTGTAAAATATTATATATATAAGTGCCGAAAGTTTCAATCTTAAGTGTGAAATGAAGAAAACCTCCATTCTTTTGATAATAATGTGGAATGATTATGATAGTGAGACATTATTAATGCATAAGATAAGGTGTATTATCAAGTTGAACAAGTGGGAGACTTTTGGCTTGTGTTGGCCGAAAATTTTGAAAAAAATTGAAGAAGAAAAGAAAATTCAAAGTTTAATGATAGTGATAGGTTATGCTATGATAATGATAGATTAATTCTTGTATTTTAGTATAAGAAAATAAAATTTATCTCCCAACTACATGAAGTTGTCGAAAATTAAGGGTGTGAACAAGTGTGAAAATGAATAAAATTCAAAGTGTAAATTTTTGAATTTTCAAAATAGATATTTTCCTAAAATAATATTAATGTATATGATATCATAAGAAAATAAAAATCACTTCCTACAGTAAGGAGGTGGCCGATCATAATAGGAAAGAAAGGAAGAGGATTTTCTTGATTTTGTGAAAATAATAGGAATGAAAGTGATGTATATTAATTATGTGATAAGATGACTTATTAAAGTGTGAAATGATAAGATCAAATTTTTTGTCTCGTACTATATGGAGGTGGCCGAAAATATTGAAGGAATTATGAAGTGTAATAATATTGATTTTATTAGATATTTTGTATGCAAGTTGGCAAAGGCTTTATATTAGGTATTAGATCAAAATTTTCTCTCTCATTTACTCCTTAGCACCGAAAACTTAGGAAAAATTTAGAGAGTTCATCAAAATTTCTTTTCAAATTTTAAGTTAGAAAAATATTGCCGCCGACAATCGACTCCGATTAAAAGGTTAGAAATCGTACGAGCTTTTTATACATGCTAGAATTTTCGATTTTCATCCATAAAATCTTATGTTATATGCTTATGTTATTTATGGTGAAAATTTTGAGAAATGTTTTTAGATGTTAAGTTGTTTATTAAATATGTTTATATGATGTTTATAAGCATATATTATGAATTTAGTACAAAGTTGAGCATGTTATAAAATTTCATGTTAGGACCGAAATTATGTGATGATCATATGTTGATTGAAATGAATTTTAATTGTTGTTTGAGCATGGATTAATGATACTAGGTAATGTTTAAGCTTATATGAATTTATGTAGAATTTTGGAAAATATTAGGATATATTCGATAGAATTTTCAAAATTATAAGAAACCATATGTTGATGTATGATTCATGTATGAATGATATTATAGCATATTATTGATGTACATGTATAATTAAGTGTTATATGAATTAATTAGAATTTTTAGAAATTATATTGTTCATATGTTAAATTTTCAAAAATCACAAGTCTAGGGTATATTAATGTATGATTTGTGTATATTGGAAATAATGACATATTGTTGATATGTGATGATGATTATATTGTGTAAATTAATTGGATTTTTTGAAAATGTTTAAGTATTATAGTGAAATTTTCGAAAACCATAAGGTGTAGACTTATGATGTACAATTTTTCTATGACTAATGTTATTATATATTATTGATCCTATGATAATATAGTATGTTATGTGAATTTATAGGAATTTTTTGATAAGTTTTAAGAATTTTATTATTATGACCGAAAATTTTTAAGTTGGGATATTAGAGTTTTAAATTTATTTTATCAAGTATTGTAATATCCTGAAGTTTTAAAGTTAAATTGCGATAGTAAAATCGCTAATTAGGATTTTGTTTCGACAATCGAAATAGTAATTTATTGAAGCTCGATGTCGGCTATCCTTTATACGAGGATTCTTATATCATATTCACTAATGATTAGGGAATTAAGGAATATAGTTTATATTATTCCTTCGAAAGTAGTATTCTAACGTCGATTAAATTTCGATAGTTAGTCATACGTTATTTTAGAGGCAATGAAGCTTAGAATTAAATTCTTTATTAACGAAGAATGAATAATGGGACTACGATTTGATTACGAATAATTTAGAGATAATTCGATTAGCAATATATTGAGACGATTAGAACGTCGACGTTTTGAGACGATTCGAAAACTTAGTCTAACGATCAAGGAATTATAATATTTAAATTCCTATGATTATTTTAAGTAATAAGAGAATTATTTTATATAATCCATCATTAAAATAATGCTAGAGGAATTAAGGAATAAAGAGGAATAAATTGTTCCTATTTGCAATTAAAATTCGAAAATGTGAAGTTTGTAACATAGAATTATTTTAATAATTTTTCTATGATTTAATTTATCATCTAGGACTTATATCATGTCATATAGATATTAATTGCAAAAAATAAAATGTAGCATTTATTCTATGTAAGTGACGAAAATTGCACTATTAAGTGTGAAAGGAAGAAAACTACATGCTCTTGATATTTTGTGCAATAATTATGATAGTGATATATTATTAATGCATAAGATAATATGTAATTATCAAGTTGAACAAGTGGGAGGCTTCTGCTAGTGGGAGCCGAAATTGTTGAAAAAATTTGAAGAAAGAAAAGAAATTTTCTAACCTTATGATTGTGATATGTTGTGCTATGATAATGACATATTATTTCTTGTATCTTAGTGTAAGAAAATAAAAATTTGTCTCATCCTATATGTGAGTGCCAAAAAATTGGAAAAAAATAAAGTGTGAACTTGTGTGAACAAATGTGAAAAGGAATAAATTTTCAAAGTGTAAATTTTTGACTTTTCAAATATGATATTATCCTAAAGTAATATTAAAGTATAAGATAGTATAGAAAAATAAAAATCATCCCTATTGAATCAAGGTGGCCGATCACAACTAGGATAGAAATAAATGAATTTTTCTTGATTTTTTGATAATAATAAAAGTGATGTGCATTAATTAGAGGATAAGATGACTTAATAAAGTGTAATAAGATAAGAAAATTCTTGTCTCATTCCCTAAGGAGGTGGCCGAATTCTTTGACAAAAATGGAAGTGTAATTATGTGATTTAATTAGATAATTTTCATTACTAGTGGACAAGTCTTTAAATATTGTATAGGATCAAAATTTCTCCCATTTGCTTCCATTAATACCGAAAAATAGAGAGGAAATTTAGAGAGAGTTCATCACTTCTTCTTCCCAAATCTTAGATAGAAAACGTTGTCGTGGTTAATCGACTCGATTAAATGGTTAGAAATTGTATAAGCTTCATTATACATGCTAGAATTTTCAATTTCATCCATAAAATCTTATGTTACGAGCTTATGTTATTTATGATGAAATTTTAAGAAATATTGTTCATATGCTAAGTTGTTTAGTAAATATGTTTATATGATGTTTCTAAGCATATATTATGATTTTAGTACAAAGTTAAGCATGTTATAAAAATATATGTTATGATCGAAAACTTATGGTGTTCATATGTTGATTGAAATGATTTTTAATTGTTGTTTTGAGCATGGATTAATCATAGTTGGTAATGTTTAAGCTTGTATGATTTTACGTAGAATTTTGAAAACATTAGTACATGTTCTTAAAATTTTGAAATTTATAAGATGATCATATGTTAATGTATAATTCATGTTTGAATGATATTATAGCATATTAATGATGTAGATTCATAATAAAGGGTTATATGAATTTATTGGAATTTTGAAATTATTGGTTCATAAGTTGAAATTTTGAAAACATAGTCTAAAGAAAATTAAATTGTGAATTGTATATGTTGAATATTATGACATATTATTGACATGTGGTGATGATTATATGTTATGAGAATTAATTAGAAATTTTGGAAAATGTTTAAGTATTGATTCTAAAAGTTTTCAAAAATTATAAGATGAGAAATTATGATGTACAATTTTTCTATGGTTAATATGATTACATATTATTGATCCTATGATAATATAGCACGATATGTGAATTTATGAAAATTTATGCAAAAGTCTTGGTAATTAAACCAAAATGACCGAAAACTATAGGTTATGATATTAAATGTTGTAAATTTATTTTATCAAGTATAATCACATGTTATGTTCTAAAAACATGTTTTGGACATACTATGAAATTTATGTGATTTTTAAAACAAGGAATACTATGTTTATGTCGAAACAATTCATTAAGTGACGTAAAGTTTGAAAAGTGAAGTTCATGATCAAGTTAGATCACACTTATGTGTATTGTCGAAGCGTGATTGTTGATTAACGTGAAAAATCGAGACTTATGAAAATGTGATTAGAAATCGATTAAAAATCGAGTATATATATGTAAATTAATAGTTATATGTGTGAACGTTGTAAAATATATGATTTTGAAAGTCAAATGACTTGACTAGAGTATAAACGTATGAAATACGTTAATATATGAACATTGTTATGTGGTCTAGTCGAAATATGGATTTCGTTGAATAGTTATACTAAGATAAATAAGATGTACTAGATGGGTTAAAGGATACGAAATATGTTAGGAGGTTATCGAATCTTTTAGACTTGGATGTTTTCGAAAAACATGACCGACGTACTAAATTAGTTTCTTACGTAAAGGTGGGACGCGACGTGATCGTTGACGTTAGAAAGAAACTTTATTGGGAAGCATACGTACCAGGTGGGTTTTCTCTTCAAAAATGACAAATGCTTTATTTATTATGCTTTCTTTGAAATGAAAAGTATTTATTTACAATGCTTTCTGTTGAGAAATGACGATGAGATATTATTTAATTACCTGCGCAAAATATTTATGTTTTATGTATGAATCCTATCAAGTTGTTGGTCAGCCAACTATGAAAGTGAATAAGTTGTTGGGTCGCTCCCAACTTATGAGAAAATCGATATCGGATCCTATGCCGGGGGGACAATTCCTGGCTAGGATTAACGTGTACACTAAGGTGGACTGTGTGTTGAAAGGACAATTCTCGGCCGGTCCCAGCGACATAGAAGGAGGCCTCATTCTACGGCATTAATGATGATGTTATATGAGAAAGGAAAGGATATGGATCATACATACAAAGAGAAAATGCTTGTCCAAGCGACGTTTTATGAAAATGATGAAATGTTTTAGTAAGCACAAGGCCTTTTCAAATAACAGTGATGGGGCAGTGTAATTTAAAGTTGATAAAATATTTTTGGCATGAGTCCACTGAGTGCATTCTTGTACTCAGCCTTGCATGTTTGTTTTTAAATGTGCAGGTTGAGCTGATTGATGGGATGGAGCAGTGTTGAGTAGTCGGATCTTTTGTCGCTGATAAGTAGAACCTTGAGTGTACATCATCATATGTATATGTAATACCCCGTATTCCTGTAGCAGAGATTAGCTATTGATTAAGAGCCTATGAGAAGGGCATTGCATCCTTAAGAAATAGTTGTTTAAGTTAGAAGCTTTTATGTTAAGCTTCGCGTCGACAAAAATAGAATTTGAGATTTATTTGGAATCGATTTGAGATAGAACCTAAGATAAGATTCTTAGGTCTTGTTTAGAATAAGAAGACCTAGATTTCGAGAGTCTTGAGATGATAGATACATGCTCAACAAAGTCTTGATTTCATAAAATGGAGAATTTCAAGTCTTTAATTTTTGTGATGTCGGCGTTTGCCGATTAAACCCTAATCGTCGACTAAATGTCTAAAATGGTTTTTAAAGCCAAAAATGTTTTTATAATCAAAGTTTGATTTTTATAATATGTTATTTTAGTTATAGAAGAGAATTTCAAGTAGAGAGCATTTTATTAGAAATTGAGTTTTGAAATCGGAACGATATGGACTAATAGTATGCATTTATAACATTGGTATTATTTATAGACAAGTGTACATTTTGTAATTGCTAGAACATGATTATTCATCATGTTATAAAGAAAATGAAAATGGAGAATTTTAAAGAATTCTCTAGAATTTTGGAGAATTTTCTCCAAATTAAAGAAAATGAAAATAAAATAAATTTGTGGCTACATATATATACACATTTCAAGCCATTTTCTTCTTTATTTTTCCCATATTTTCGTCCAAACACACACACACACACACTAGAAATTTTCAAAATTTCAAGCAAAAGTTTGAAAGATCTAACCGATGAAATTTCGATCCGTCTTGATTTGGTATAATTCATCCTTAGAACACATCTATGGTTTAAAATTTTGAAAATCATGAACTTATGAGCATGCTTAATTTTCGGTCATATTGATGAAATTATGAAGGATTGTTGTTGTTTGATTAATTCTTGATATTATGTTCGATTCGTCGCCGATAAGTTGTTTACCGTTGAAATTGTGGAGCATAGGTTCATCTTTGAAATTTTGTTAAATTCTCGAATAAGGGGAGGCTTTGATCTTGAATTAATGATGCTTATATGTTTAATATTCTTACATATATGTGTTGAGGAGTTGATATAAACATGTTTTGTACGAGAAAAACAATTGAAATCGAACCTATGCAAAAAACTCCATTTTGGCCGAAACCCTAGCCATTCTTATGTTGGATTTTTGATTTTATTTGATGATTTTGGCTTCATATTTAGATTCTACGATATGAATAAAGCTTAAAATGATTTATTCGGATTTTTCAGCCGACGTATTCAAAAGTTACAAAATTTTAGTTTGCCGACGAAACTTTGCTTTCAATGCTAAAGCTTTGGCCTTTGTGTTTTGATGATGGATTGATGATATTTAATGATAGTTGAGCATGTATAGAGGTCGTTGGTATTAGATGACGTCTCGTGTGATTTTTAACGTCGGACATAAGCTATGTCTTAAGGGGGGCGTTAGGTTTTTGGCTAAGATTTGATGGTTTAAGCTTGTTGCCGAGTTTCTATGCTCATCTAGACATATGTGATGATTTGGTGAAGTTTGGTTGATTTGGTATTGAAATATCGATGCGTTTTATAAACGTAATTCTGCCGATTTTCGTTAGAATTTGTTTGTATAAGATATTAGAGGATCTGAATGACCCAGTGTTATCTACCATTGTGTCTTGATATCGAAAGATATAGTCGTATTGACGACTAAAATAAGTTATGTTCTTGTTTAATTCTTGGTAGGCTTTTACGCCGATCTATGTTGATTAAAGGACTAAGAAGAAAAAGAAGAAGAAAGGAATGAATGATAAAAGTACAGTCGTCGAGTGACTGTCGCCAGGTGGGTAAACTATTTTCTAAGATAATATGATATGATTATGCTTTTACATACTTTGAAATGATATGATATGCTTATGCTATTGCATGTTTTCAAAATGAAATGAATTTCATTATGAGCAAAGTTTCAAAGTTAAATGACTTGCCTGTTTTGAGCATGAACATGAGCATGATACATTACCTATCCACGGAAATGAAAGAAAGAAAAGAAAGAAATGATAAAAGAGTATGGCCGTGGCATGGTACCCTTCGGGTCCATCAACACGGGTATGTTATAATGTTTGAGATTTACCGACGTCGGATAGCGACCCTTCGGGTCATAGCGTGTTTGAGAAGGAGGCCTACTTCTCAACACATAGAAAGAATCCGTGGATATGGGAAGAGAAAGTTATCGGCCGACATGAGAACATGCATATGCATATTTTATGATGATGCTATGAAATGAAAGCAAGTAAGTGTTTATTTATGTATAGCATGCACAGGTTATTTCACTAAAACCCCTTTGCATTGCTAATGTTATGGCAAGTCAATTATATAGCCCTAAGGGCAATGTTTTATGTTTTCGGCATATACCCACTGAGTGCATTTTTGTACTCACGCCCTGCATGTATTTCTAAACGTGCAGGTTGAGCTTGAGAGGATGTTGGAATCGAATGCTGTGCAAAAGAGCTTCTCTAAATATTTGACTCATAATGATAATATTCAATTGTTGATATTGTTTATTGATGATTAACATGTTTTGTTGCCCAGAGAATTATGTCATCACACATAATTCTCAACCACACTTCTCGTTGCTGAACTTTGGCCTTCATTTGCTATTATGTTTTGTTATGCCAAATCAACCGACCTAATCTTGATAACGGTCATTAGTTTGTTGTTATGATCTCGGCATCGTTGTTACGTTGCCGACTTGCTTATGAAAATGTGGATTCATTGAAATGCCTTACGAATAAGGATTTACTTGAAAGTTCAGAATAGTTTGGTTAGATCCAATAAGATGCATATCATGTCTTGGGCATGTTGTCGAACCATACTTTGAAACATCAAAAGATTTTTATTGTTGTGAAAACATTTCTTAAATACATATATTCTTAGTATGGTTATCCTTTTGTAATTATTGCCCTCAGCCGTTGTTAGTTTTCATTCAATTCTTCATTTTAGTTTGAAAACCTAAACTTAAACTTTTGTTAAACTTCCTGTCATTTCCTTGATCATAAAATGTTTGATTCCTTAATGATGGAAGTTGATGTCATATGTCGTATTTGAGATGTATTATTGGTCAATTGTTCTTATTGATTATCGAAAGATCTTTCTTAACCCACGTCACGGTCCAATTACTTGACTAATTACGTGGTGAAGTAGTCGGGCTGTGACAGAATGGTATCAGAGCCGGTTTTGAATTTTGAACCTGTGAGCCTTTGTTGACTTGTGCAGTTTGTGCACAATCTTGAATTCTGAACTTGTAAATCCTTGTGAATTCTTGTGCAGCTTTTGCGTTGTTTCGAATTCTAAATTCATGAATCTTTGTAAGTCTTGTGCAGTTTGTGCACTTTGAACATATGAAATCTTTTGAGCTGACTCTGTTTGAGAATTTAAGTTTATGGAGTCATTTGTTTGACTCTATCTTGAGAGTTTACGGAATTAGTTGTTTGATTCTGATTTGAGAAATAAGATAAAGAGTCAGTTGTTCTTAAAGAGAAGCTCAACATTCGATTTCATCATCTCTAGCTCACCAGGTAAGAGCTTATGATTATGCTTATGCTTGTGATTATGATTATCACAGATGATGATTGAGTACATGCTTTATTGAATGAATTGTTATATGAAAAAGTATGTTTGAAATAAGAAATAGCTTTATGAGTTAAAGTTGAAAAGACATTATGAGAAAAGACGGCAGAACAACATGAATATGTTTTCTTCTAGCATTGGTGTATTCTTTTAGCTACGATAACGAGGATCGTTTAGACAGTTCGAAAGAGTACGATTTGTTTATCGTTATCTCGTTTGTCGTCATCAGCAAAGATTAGAGAGCGCTTCTATCTATATACACCAAATGGGCAGCTTATCTAGAGTGAAATTCTCGCTAAATTCCATCGCTTGTAAGAAGAGGCATATGAGAACATTGCAATGGGGACCGTGGAATACTCAGTTATTTTATGGCTTAAGGAGTGGCGAGATTGGCTTTTCAAGTGACGACCGATGCATACGCAAAGAAGTGATCAAAGACAAAAGGAACAAGAAGCTCATAACCGCCTCTATCGCTAGCTGTCGCAAGTTGCTCCACGTTTTGTCTCAAGCTAGTGATCTCCTTAGCAATCGCTAGTCCGGCGCTAGCACCACGGCCCGATGAGAATTTAGGGTTTGACCCATCAATTATAAATACTCCGGACCATCCGTTGGCACATAACTCTCGTTTTTCGCTAATTATTTTTCCAGACTCCTAACTATCATCGGTTCTTATTATTATGAACACTTGAATTTCCTTTTGGCTCTTTTTCCTCTATGGCCGGCTTTATCTCATCTATTCATCAATTCCAGTTGGCTGGTAACTTTTCGATTACACCTAATGACAAAGAAAATGTTGAAACCATTAATGATGATCTTACCACCCAGAGTATGATGTATATTCTATACTGCTTTGATCATTTTATCTCAATACTGAGATGTTTTCTATTGACCTAAATTGGTATGGTCAATTCTTCATGTCTTTTGAGATTTCTATATCGATTCAATCTGTTCTATTTTTATGTTTCTGAAACTTTTCCTTTGGAGATTCAAGAAAAGACTCAAGCTAATTTATTGAGACTCCAGATGTCTCAAGATCTTTTATGTCTAAACCCGAGTTTCACCAGTTGTTGGCACAACATAGCTACAATCCCTAGATATCAGTCAAATATTTTTGTGACTGATTCTGGAATCCTTTACCCTGGAGTCATTCTTTTGTATTCAATTTCCAATTGTGCTATTGATATGCTATCTCCTGAGATTGAGAAAGATTGTAGAGATGCCAGACTCCTATAAAGCCGTTGGAGGCAGTGGGGACAGAAATGCAAAGACGTAAGAAAAGAATGATGACGATGATAACCTATTATATATATATATATATAAATATAGACTAGTGACGTCTATAGATGGTTATGATGCGATAGCGTGCCTGAGAGGCCATACCAGATGTATTTTGCTCGAGATACCAATGCACCTATATGTTTGAAAACCCTCGATTGCAAAGTTTTCCCTGCTTTTGTAAAAAAAAAAAAAAACCTCAAAGAAGCAATTTTCTTTTCTTTGATATCTATATGATCATTTTACTACCCAGCTATGTTATTTCATATCACAACTTTGTGATAAGCAATTGTGAAGACCTTTGCGATCTAAGCCTATTGTTAATTGAAAACCTTTTTCCTGCTTTTGATAAGTAAGATATGCTGCATTTTGGAATTCGTTTGCAATGCAGTGTGCGTATGCTACCCAGAAAAAGAAATCATTCTCTTGAAGAGGAATGATAAGAAAGTGCTAATTCTCCTCAATATTCATCTGTACCTTCTTTCCTTTAAACTAATCATAGAATTGCAGAGCTTTACACAACCTCCATCTTTTAATGAAGTTGGTAGCACAGTTGATGCTAAAGATGGGTTCGCTTTGTAAAGCGAGTTCTCAAAATCTGGAGTGCTCTGATCGAGAATGTCTCTTATGTACATCGTTGCAATTAAAAATGATTGTAGAAGCACGTCAGAAAGTTCTTCCTCCTGAAATCTCTATCATTTATGAAATCGACAAGTTAGCTCGAACATATGACCTCGAGATGGTACGTTTATGATGATTGCTCGTCTCAATCACCTCAAATAGAAACTTCAAGTTTACATCTCGTTTTGGACGAGTTTCAATAAGAGATGGGCACAACTGAATTCGCACACAATAGTTACCAAACAACGATTAATATGGCGCCTTATAAAGCCTCTACGACAGAAAATGTAGATCGCCGCCCAAATTGAGATGTGTTTGGAAAAAGAAAAATGCTTGAACCAGAAGCAATGATTGTAATTGTATGACAGAACAAGAAAAGAATCCAAGAAGTTCATAGTCGTCAGAAATTCTATGCAGATACAAGATAAACGAAGCTAAGCTTCAAGATTGAAGACAAAATTTTCGTGAAAATATATATTCTTCCTAGGGAATCAAACAAAAGCTCAAACCGAGATCTATCAGACTGTACGAGATTCAAGAGAAGATTGAGCCAATCGCCTACAGATTAATGTTATCACCAAGTTTCTACAATATTCACAATATGTTCCGCATGATGCAGTTACAAAGATATGTGTTTGATCTAAAACACATCATACATCAATAGAACATTGTTCGTGAACCAGATCTAAGCTATGAAGAGAAGCCAGAACACGTCTTAGATCGAAAAGAACGACAACTAAGGAATAATTAATTCCTTCAGTTAAAGTCCAATGAAAGCATTATGGTTTAGAAGAAGCGATATGATACCTAAAAGATCGATGAGAATGAAGTACCTCAAGAAGCGGTACTAAATTTCGAGGACGAAATTTTGTAAGGGGTGAGAATGTAATACCCGTATTCTCAGAGTGTAGATTAGCTATTGATTAAGAGCCTATGAGAAGGGCATTGCATCCTTAAGAAATAGTTGTTTAAGTTAGAAGCTTTTATGTTAAGCTTCACACGACAAAAATAGAATTTGAGATTTATTTGGAATCGATTTGAGATAGAACCTAAGATAAGATTCTTAGGTCTTGTTTAGAATAAGAAGACCTAGATTTCGAGAGTCTTGAGATGATAGATACATGCTCAACAAAGTCTTGATTTCATAAAATGGAGAATTTCAAGTCTTTAATTTTGTGATGTCGGCGTTTGATTAAACCCTAATCGTCGACTAAATGTCTAAAATGGTTTTAAAGCCAAAATGTTTTTATAATCAAAGTTTGATTTTTATAATATGTTATTTTAGTTATAGAAGAGAATTTCAAGTAGAGAGCATTTTATTAGAAATTGAGTTTTGAAATCGAACGATATGGACTAATAGTATGCATTTATAACATTGGTATTATTTATAGACAAGTGTACATTTTGTAATTGCTAGAACATGATTATTCATCATGTTATAAAGAAAATGAAAAATGGAGAATTTTAAAGAATTCTCTAGAATTTTGGAGAATTTTCCTCCAAATTAAAGAAAATGAAAAATAAAATAAATTTGTGGCTACATATATATACACATTTCAAGCCATTTTCTTCTTTATTTTTCCCATATTTTCGCCCAAACACACACACACACACACTAGAAATTTTCAAAATTTCAAGCAAAGTTTGAAAGATCTAACCGATGAAATTTCGATCCGCCTTCGATTTCGTGTATAATTCAACCTTAGAACACATCTATGGTTTAAAATTTTGAAAATCATGAACTTATGAGCATGCTTAATTTTCGGTCATATTGATGAAATTATGAAGGATTGTTGTTGTTTGATTAATTCTTGATATTATGTTCGATTCGTCGCCGATAAGTTGTTTACCGTTGAAATTGTGGAGCATAGGTTCATCTTTGAAATTTTGTTAAATTCTCGAATAAGGGGAGGCTTTGATCTTGAATTAATGATGCTTATATGTTTAATATTCTTACATATATATGTTGAGGAGTTGATATAAACATGTTTTGTACGAGAAAACAATTGAAATCGAACCTATGCAAAACTCCATTTCGGCGAAACCCCAGCCATTCTTATGTTGGATTTTGATTTTATTTGATGATTTTGGCTTCATATTTAGATTCTACGATATGAATAAAGCTTAAAATGATTTATTCGGATTTTTCAAATTCGACGATTCAAAAGTTACAAAATTTTAGTTTGTTAACGAAACTTTGCTTTCAATGCTAAAGCTTTGGCCTTTGTGTTTTGATGATGGATTGATGATATTTAATGATAGTTGAGCATGTATAGAGGTCGTTGGTATTAGATGACGTCTCGTGTGATTTTTGACGTCGGACATAAGCTATGTCTTAAGGGGGGCGTTAGGTTTTTGGCTAAGATTTGATGGTTTAAGCTTGTTGCCGAGTTTCTATGCTCATCTAGACATATGTGATGATTTGGTGAAGTTTGGTTGATTTGGTATTGAAATATCGATGCGTTTTATAAACGTAATTCTGCCGATTTTCGTTAGAATTTGTTTGTATAAGATATTAGAGGATGCAATGACCCAAGTGTTATCTACCATTGTGTCTTGATATCGAAAAGATATAGTCGTATTGACGACTAAAATAAGTTATGTTCTTGTTTAATTCTTGGTAGGCTTTTACGCCGATCTATGTTGATTAAAGGACTAAGAAGAAAAAGAAGAAGAAAGGAATGAATGATAAAAGTACGATCGCCGAGTGACCGCCAAAGTGGGTAAACTATTTTCTAAGATAATATGATATGATTATGCTTTTACATACTTTGAAATGATATGATATGCTTATGTTATTGATGTTTTCAAAATGAAATGAATTTCATTATGAGCAAAGTTTCAAAGTTAAATGACTTGCCTGTTTTGAGCATGAACATGAGCATGATACATTACCTATCCACGGAAATGAAAGAAAGAAAAGAAAGAAATGATAAAAGAGTATGGCCGTGGCATGGTACCCTTCGGGTCCATCAACACGGGTATGTTATAATGTTTGAGATTTACCAACGTCGGATAGCGACCCTTCGGGTCATAGCGTGTTTGAGAAGGAGGCCTACTTCTCAACACATAGAAAGAATCCGTGGATATGGGAAGAGAAAGTTATCGGCCGACATGAGAACATGCATATGCATATTTTATGATGATGCTATGAAATGAAAGCAAGTAAGTGTTTATTTATGTATAGCATGCACAGGTTATTTCACTAAAACCCCTTTGCATTGCTAATGTTATGGCAAGTCAATTATATAGCCCTAAGGGCAATGTTTTATGTTTTCGGCATATACCCACTGAGTGCATTTTTGTACTCACGCCCTGCATGTATTTCTAAACGTGCAGGTTGAGCTTGAGAGGATGTTGGAATCGAATGCTGTGCAAAAGAGCTTCTCTAAATATTTGACTCATAATGATAATATTCAATTGTTGATATTGTTTATTGATGATTAACATGTTTTGTTGCCCGAGAATTATGTCATCACACATAATTCTCAACCACACTTCTCGTTCTTTGAACTTTGGCCTTCATTTGCTATTATGTTTTGTTATGCCAAATCAACCGACCTAATCTTGATAACGGTCATTAGTTTGTTGTTATGATCTCGGCATCGTTGTTACGCTGCCGACTTGCTTATGAAAATGTGGATTCATTGAAATGCCTTACGAATAAGGATTTACTGAAAGTTCGAAATAGTTTGGTTAGATCCAATAAGATGCATATCATGTCTTGGGCATGTTGTCGAACCATACTTTGAAACATCAAAAGATTTTTATTGTTGTGAAAACATTTCTTAAATACATATATTCTTAGTATGGTTATCCTTTTGTAATTATTGCCCTCAGCCGTTGTTAGTTTTCATTCAATTCTTCATTTTAGTTTGAAAACCTAAACTTAAACTTTTGTTAAACTTCCCGTCATTTCCTTGATCATAAAATGTTTGATTCCTTAATGATGGAAGTTGATGTCATATGTCGATTTGAGATGTATTATTGGTCAATTGTTCTTATTGATTATCGAAAGATCTTTCTTAACCCACGTCACGGTCCAATTACTTGACTAATTACGTGGTGAAGTAGTCGGGCTGTGACAGTATACTTCACATGTTTTCCGCTGCAAAGAACACTAAGTTATATTTTGAGTTTGAAACTTATTACCTTCAAATCAGTCGAACCCCTTTTGTTAAAGATCTGATGGTCCAGTCTCATATGTAAATTATGTGTGCTTTATCTCAAATGGTTTGAAGTCTTGAAAGTTTGCTTGTCATATGCCTAAAAATCCTATATTGAATTACCTTTTATATTTTTAAATTCCGTTCCAAGTAATAGTCTCTGCTAATCCGTCCTTAAGATTAGTGGGCTGTTACAAAGTGGTATCAGAACAGCTCGTGTCCTTGAAACCAAAACCTTCTTTCAAAAGTTAAGTCTAGATTGAGTCACTAGACTTCTAGAGATCAGCTGACTATGCTCAACACTGCATCACATCAAGCTCAACCGGAATGAGGTAAATGATTTCTTCTCAAAAGTTTTGAAATGAAAAGTTTGAAAGTGAAAAAGAATTGAAATGATGTTTCAAAAGAAATGAAAGTTATGGAAAGAGATTGAGAATGGAAGTTATAAAGGATGGTTGATATAATGTTTTATGTTGTGAAAAGAAAAGAGATATGATGAAATGATGACAGTGATATGAGAAAGTATTGACAAAGATATGTCAAAAGTGGAATGTTTGAATTCGTGGAATTTAATGAGATTTATTGTTGTGAACAAAGTTATGTTATCAAATGTTTAATTTTTTCAAATTTCAAGTTTTGATGACAATGAGTATGCTATCCCAAAAGAACGTAGACTGTTTAAGACGCATGATCCCTTTTGCGAAAGAACATAGAAAGATGAGCTATGAGAATTTTTATTCTATCATGAGAACAAAAACGAGATCTGTGACGACCCGACTTCTAAAGGAAGTACGGATCATATGGATCTTCACTGGTATGATAAATGCAGCGGATATATATAATTAAACCAATACGATTAACCAATCAATTGCGAATAAATGTATAGACTGAAAGGAATACACTATATCGGTACAAACTCAAGTCACAGAAAGACTTGTCAAAAAGGTTCCATGTTCAAGTCTAACCCAATCAGGGCGCACTTCAAGGAACGAGGTACAACCTCCAGTTCAATACGATATGAAAGCAGTCATAATCAACAGATACCAACAAAACATCAGAGTTTGGCAGTAACTAAACGTGTGAACATACATATGATGATGCATGCTCAAGGTTCTAGAAATCCTTTCAATTAAAGCAACAAAACCACTACCACTTTGCACCACCTCACACCCATCATCAATCCTTGCTCAACCTGCACATCAAAAACGAATATGCAGGGCTAAGTACAAAAGTACTTAGTGGACTCATTGCCGAAAATATTTTCTTTATAAAAGTTATTGAACTGCCCACAATAGCACATGAGGATTTTATTTGAAAAGACTCATGCCTATTAAATATTTTATCATTTTCCAAAAGTGTCCTACCGACTATTTCATCCACGTTGTTCCATATCCGTAATTCATTCATCAATCATACGTTCATTCATTCGCAAGACTATGGAGTGGCCACCTACACATAGTCGCCGTGACCGATCGAGGTAGCTAACCTTAACACACAACACATCGTGTACACAATCCGAGTTAGTCCTCAACTAAGTCGGATCCGATCGTTACCACTTTTTAACGTTGGTGGACCAACTCATTCACATACCACATCGATATACCAATCAATTCTCGTCCCACATTTGGACAAACCAACCTCGGATATGGACACAACAAAACATAAATTTTGGCGATCAATAACGATTCATGCGATAATATTTCATAAAGCTTTTGTAAATCATGCTTTGAGTTATACATAAACATTTTGTTTCAAGAAAAGCCCACCTCAAGAATTGTCCTTCTTCGAGTACGTGCTAGCGATCCTCTGTTGTTTTCGTTTACGTCCACGCAAGAAATATGATTTAGTATGTCATTCGTTTACATCAACGCAAGAAATATGATTTAGTATGTCATTCATTTCTTTCCAGAAGTATCATTAAGATTCGACAACTCGATATCTTTTAAGTCTTTGGGTTTTATGATTTTCGTCATCGATATGACTTAATTAACATTTATATTTCATCTATTCGATTGGTCTCGTCATAACGATAGATGACACTTGACATGCATTCTTCCCTTCCAACGATGTTTCTTCGCTGTCGTTTCGATAATTTATGAATCTTAAGTTCATAACTAATATTAAATCGTTTGTTAACGCGTATCAACGCTTTCGAGTTCCAAATCCTCATTCATTGCTAAAATTTCTTCATCGCGTTTTCGTCTCACACGTCCCACATATTCTATCCGAGAAACTCATACTAATACTACACAATTAATAAATATTTCTAGAAATCAATCATCATCTAACAAGCGTTTTATAAATTTAAGTTGCTTAAATAAAATTTTCTCAATCATCTATTTGACATAAGCAACTTATTACTTAATTAAATCTCCAATTTAATTAAGTAGATCCATAATTAAATATTAATTAAATGGATAAATTTAAAAGTCCAATAATATTTGATTAATCAAACAAATTAATTTAATTAATCTTAGATATCCACTAATTAGATTTATTTCTCATCACACCTTTGTAACAAAATACATAAGGTCTATCTCATTATATAAGTAATCACTTAAAAAGAATAATTTCAATTATTCTTTAACATAATTAATTAATTATGTTATTCAATTTCTAAAAATTAGACTTTATTCAATCTAATAAATTTAATTAATTCACTCTAACTAATTGATATTTAGATTATTATTTAATTAATTAAGAATAAATCCCAAAATTTAATTACTAAAATTAAATCTCATATGTAATTAATATAAATTTATTAAACCTTAATTTAATTTTAATGGATCATAGATGAATAGTTCAAGTCCATTACCAAATTCAATTCTTAGCCCAACATTTAAAATAGTATAAGTCCATCTTCAAATTAATTGAAGCCCATATCCATTTAATTCCAAAGGCCCATACTAATTTAATTATAAAGTCCCATACAAATTTTATTCCAAATAACCCACATCACATAGTCCTTTCTCCTTTTTTTTTTTCGCCCATAATCAGGCTCAACAATTAATTTCTACCAATGCAAATAATATTTTTGGCCCAATTGAAATAATAATTTCAACCCAAATGAAATAAGATTTTCTTGACGAATAATTTCTCTGCCCAATTTCATAAGCCCAAAAACATTTAATTTTGGCCCAGGAGAATAAGCCAATTTTTGGCCCAAGAAAATAAGCCAATTTTCGGCCCAATTGAACCAAACCCATAACAAATAAAACTAAGCCCAATTATTTGGCCCAACATTAATTAAATAGTCCCAAATCAATTAAAGCCCAAAAAAAAATAAAACCTAAACTACCCCCTTCCATCAGCCGCCGCCCCCTTTCTTCCCTCTCTCTCGGTGATATCGTCACCACAGCACCAGATCTGGCGACATCTTCGCTGCCTTCGGCCGAGCGCCTCATCGCCTCCGTTCCGCCCTTGCCGCTTCCGACGGACGGCGCCGCCATCGCCGCAAGACTGAATCCGCGCTGGCATAGCAAGCGCCGCCGTTGTCGACCTGTTTACGCCTGAGAAGTCGCCGTTGTCAACCACCTACCGAGCACTAGTGGCTCTGCGTAAGCGAAACAGTGGAAGACGTAGGTTCGAAATTTGTTCTAAGTTCTGTAGCTTCTTAATTTCTATGTACAAAAGATTAACCTAGATTGTTTGTCTTTATCTATGTACTCTGTATCTTAGTTCAACATGTACTCTGGACGTTTGATCCATGCTTGTGAGCCTCGTGTTGTAAACTCTAGATTAAGAATTTGTGTGGTTGTTGTATAAGTTATGTTTCAGCTCTATGTTTTCCATAAGCAGTTAATGCAGGTGAATTAAAACTCAAAGCTTAATTAGTTGAGTTGTATGAACCGGATGAACGATTCTTACCTTTTGCCGTGTTGTTGCTTGATTTTGGTGAGTGATGAAGAAAGCGCTTGAGCTAGAGGGTTGGTCGTTCCTTTTCATTTCATTTGGTAAATGGTCGATCACAAGAGAGTTGAATGTCATATTTGTTAAGGGTGTTTTTTGTGAGTGTCTTTCATGGCACGTGATTGTGAGAGCAGTATAGAGTGCGTGGGTGTGTAAGCTATGTGATGGTAAATGTTGATAAAGTTGATTGTAAGTGTAGATAAAAGAAGAGGATTTAAGGAAAAGTTGATGATTTTGGGAAAAGTTGAGGAATTGAGGATTTGATGTGGCGAGATAATTATCACAAGATAAAATGTCGGTTTTGTTCGTAATTGTATTCGTTCTCCGGTTTCTATTTAAATTTTCTTGTTCGAAAATATAGTCGAAACGTCGACGTTATAAATTTCTAATAATCGTTCTACACTCAAATATCGATTTAACTAAATAAATTAAATAAATCGAAGTTTTAAATTTTCCGGGGTATTACATACCATCCCCCTTAAAATAAATTTCGTCCCGAAATTTACTAACCTTGTAAAAGATCTGGGTATTTTCATTCATAATAGATTCAAATTCTCAACTTGTTTCTTCTTGTCTATACCCTCCATAGAACTTTCATCAATGATATTTCCTTGTTCTTTTGTTTTGGATATACCGATCCAAAATTTCGTGAGACAATTCTACATAACTCATATTATCATCGAGGACAATATATGCTCTGGTATCATATGGCTTGGGTCATATGTACTTCCCGAGTTGTGAAACGTGGAACACATTGTGCATGTTTCCAAAGCTTGGCGATAATGCCGATCCGACGCTTTTGGTACTATCATTCCCAGATTTCATAGGGTCCTTTCGCATTGTCTCACCTTTTTGGGTAGAACACGATCGAAATTCAATCGAGTTTTCAATTCCTCAGAAGCTCATCTAGAATCTGGATGTAAATTTTTAATCTCTATCAGACATGATAGTCTTTAGAACTCCTCGCAAACGTATGATTTCTCGAACGTACTATTGTGCTAATATATCTGATCCATATGTTATTAGGATCGGTAAGAAATACGCGCTTGGTCAAACGATCGATGATACTCCAATTAGCGGTGTTTTCTTTTAGTGATTTGGGTAGCCCTGATAATAAAATCCATGGCTATATCCTCTCATTTCTATTCTGGTATGTCCACTTGTTGTAGGGTTTCATACGGTCGTTGGTGAAGTGTTTTCACTTGTTGACACGTCAAACAACGTTTTACGAATGAAGCTACGTCTCGCTTCATTCCATCACACTAAAATTTCTCTTTGAAATCTCGATACATTTTGGTGCTTATGGGGTGCAATGTAAGACGCCTCACGGCTTCTCTCAAGATCTCACTCTAAGCCCTTCGCCTTTTAGAAAATACACACTCTCCCATCATATAGCAAAACATCATATGTTGCTACTCAAAAATTCTTGTGGTTATTATTTTTATTTTGCTCGATTTCCTCCACTTATTGCTCCTTCCGAGCTTCCAATATTCAAGCTCTTAAATCTAGATTGCAATCAACGCTGTAATACGCCTTCTATCGCCTCAAAGTGCTCTATAACTTCGATGTTCATATTCTAAAATTCATTTATAAGCATCTCCTCATGATCGAGGAGACATCCCAAACTAGGGTGTGGTTTATGACTCAAGGCATCCGCTACAACATTAGCCTTGTCCGGGTGGTAATTGATACCACAATGTAATCTTTCACTAGTTCTAACCATCTTCATTGCTTCATGTTAATATCTTTCGCTCAAGAAATACTTGTGCTTTTATGGTCAAGATAGATCTCACATCTAACTCCAAATCTTTAAGGCATGTATGACCGCTACTAATTCCGTGTCGTGCGTGAGGATAGTTCAACTCGTGTGGGCGTAGTCGCTTGAAGCATGGGCAATAACTATGCCTCTTGCATCGTAACACATCATAATCCATTCTTCAAGTGTCTCAGATAGATCGTGTACTCCTTATCCGCTGGTGTGTATCGCGAGTACATGTGTCGTTGTCGACAACTCCTTCAATCTCTGAAACTAGTCTCACACTCGACGGTCCAAGTGTATTTGATTCCTTTTCTCAACAATTGGGTCATGAGTCGGGCTATCGTTGAAAATCCTTCGATAAAATTTCGATAGTAGCCGACAAATCCTAAGAAGTCTCAATTTCATTCGGTTTCTTTGAAATTCCCATTCTCGAATCAGACGATTTTGAGGGTCTACTTTGATTCCTCTACGGACACGCCGTGACCTAAGAATGTCACTTCGCTAACCAAAACTCACACTTGCTAAACCGTAGGGAAAACGTATGTTAACCCTCGCCCCGAGGATCCATATTGGGTGTTTAATTCACCATACATTGATTATAAACCTAGCATGCGTCTATATAATTAAATCGCAACACGCTGGGTTTACACGTGTTTACCTTTGATCCGCCGAGGTGGAACGAACGGGATGAACTGATTGAACGGTCGAGACTCGTGCTTTGACCTTCTGGACTGTATCCCGGATACCCAAACTCCAACGTCGAGTGAGGACGAGCTATGGAGAATACACCGGAAAATCACCCGAGCTCTCACAATTTTCGAAAACTCTCTCAAGACTATGAGGGTGGCCGAAAATTCTTGCTTGTAATTTGTGAGTGAGTACTAGACATTATCTCATACCTTATATTTATAATGCACTACCTTAATCCTATATGGAATGTTACCATAATCCTATATGGAATATTACCATAATCCTATATGGAATATTACCATACACTTAGGATTATTTCCATACTCTTAGGATTATTTCCATACTCTCAAGATTATTACCATAATCTTATATGGAAAGGATCTATGCATATTCCATAAATATAATTATATCCTTGTGGGATAAAGAGAATAAAATCTTGCCTTGAGAGCTATAGGGCGCGATTTCCACAAAGTGCTATGGGCTGGATGGGCCACCCAGGATCAAATGCAAGGAATAAAGATGGGCCTCAAATAAATTAATTATCTTATGTTCAAATTTAACATAAATTAATTTATAAACATTCGATCATGCCACTAGAGAAAGAATGTTGACTTACCCTTTATTACCGAGTTGAGTCGGGCTTGCACTTAGACATTACGAATCCCGTATTTAAGATATCGAACGTCCATTAATCATTTCTAGCAATCAATCGCTTAAACGATTAATATCCTTATTTCCTTAAGTAGTACCACTCAACCTTATTATTGTACTTGAGCTAACTCAACTGCGGGGTTTAGTACAATAAACCTTTGAGCTCCTTAAGGGGCGTCATCATCCTAAACGGATACGGTTACTCGACATGAGATAACTAGCGTGACATACAAGATCGCCACCACCCAAGATGCGGAGAATCTTGGGTTAGAACATATAACCCTCACTCATAACAAGTCAAAGTGATGGTCAAGAACTCATACTCACCTAATACCTTATCGAGGTTTAGATTATCGTAAGTCACCGAGATCTTGGTTCTTCACGACGGTCGAAGAAGAACTCATCTCATCGTGATCCTTCAATACGCCGAGACGTATCAAATAGACAAGCAACTAAGTCAAGTCACTTCTTATCTATCTGCAGCCTAAACCGACAACTCGTCCTTAAGTCGTCTCACCGTGAAACTTTTATATCTCATTAAGCTTGACCAATCATACGGACTTACGTGATCTTCTACACAATCGTATGATCTAACTTATATATGAGATAAGGGACACGATATATGCAATCAAGTATTCAAATCGGATAGGAGATTGTAATAGTGGTAACAGAAACATTGTATACAAGCTCAACCAAACGCTTTGAAGATACAAATCCAACATAAACTTGGCGAAGAGTTGCTCTTGCCTCAACTTTTGCACAACAGTCCTCAAGTGCTCTTCGTGGTCTTGGTTATTCTTGAAATATATTTGGATATTGTCTATGAATACTAAGATAAATTTATCTAGTACGGGTAAAATACCCTATTCGTGATATCCATAAATATTGTCGGGGCATTTGTAAGTCCAATTGAATAACGAAGAATTTTGAAATGACCATACCTTATGCGGGAAGCGTTTTAGGTACATCTTCGGATCAAATCTTAGTTGATGGTATCCCGACTTTAAGTCTATCTTCAAAGACTCGCCTCCCTTAAACCGATCAAACAGTCACAATTTGGGACAAGGATACTTATTCTTTAGAGTTATCTTGTTTAAATCTCGATAGTCTATGCACATTCTCGATGTACCATCCTTTTCTTTACAACAAGGACATGTGCTCCCCATGGAGGTACATTGGGTCTAATGAACCTAACTCCAAGAGTTCTTGTAGTTGGATTTTCAATTCCTCACGTTCTTTCGGTGCCATCCGGTATGGGGCTTTCGACACGGTGGCGAACACGGTTCGAGATCGATTGTGGGCTCAATCATCGAGTCGGCGGTAATCCGGTAGTTTATCTGAAAAATCATTGGAATATTATCTCACAATCGAAACGTCTTCTATCATTTTCTTATTCTGGTCTTTCTCTTGGAGATAGACAAGGTAGACCTGGTTCTCTATCCTGTCCAGTAATGCCCTTGTTTATAGCGCGGATATGATTGAGACTCTTCTTCCCATGCCGATCCTCGTGAAAGTCTATAGGTTCCTCTCCGAAACGTTGGAAATATATTTTTCTTTCATTACACAGGATAGTCACATTATATTCGGTTAACCAATCCATCTCTAGGATTATATTCATATCTATCATAGGTATGACGTAAAGATTATCTGTCAAGACCTAAAGTAAACCTAGTCCAAATTCTAGGTTCAAGCATGTGTGGTTACCATTCTTATACCCCCACCGGAGGAGATATTCTCATGATTTGTTCGGTACGCGTTTGGGATCGATCCTAAGTTCTCACGCTGCTGACAATAAAAAGAACTGCGAGGCCAAGATCAAACAAAGGGGTAACGGTAATGGAGGAGTATTCCCATACCTGCCAAGTTTCCTTGGTTCCTTGGCGGCTTTTGTGGGAATTTCTTTTCCTGGTTGAGGCGTAGGTCCTAGTTTGTCACGGGCGGTTCTTTGTTGATGATGTTGTTGTCGTTCTTTCTTTCTTTGCTGCTGTTCTTCTTCTTGTTGTTGTTGTTGGGTTAGCGTATCTTTTGCTGCGGTTATCGCCATTGTTGTTGTGGTTGATATGGTCGTTGATTTGGCTGGAAGTACCGGACCGGGGTTTGTTCTTTGAACAGTTGAGCTTGGATAAGCGGATTTGTCGGACTCGATTTAGTTCATTAGGATGGTCATTCTCTCATTGGCGTATCCTCGACGGTCCCCGAGTAGTGACCCTTCGGACACATTTGAAACATTCATCATTGTGAACATGTAGACTCTTTGTGACTCCTATGGCATTTAGGGCATACGGGGAGTTTCCGCGAATATTTAGTTTCCTCCGCTAGGCGCAGGTACTATGGTACGTTCATTGTCTTATTCGTGCCTAGATGGTATATCACTCACTTGTCATGGCCTCGTGTCGGCTGGCCAACATTTGATCTTTGACCTTGGTGGGGTCCTTCCCACTTTCTCTTTCCACGATCTCCTGGTGATTCGGTGGATGTACTGACAATCCTATCCTCGTGCGGGGCATCCTCAATGTCCAATGCTCTATTAAGGGCCTCACGATAGATCGATTTCCATGATCGATTAGTGACACTCGATCTCATGATAGAGTGATGCAACCTAAAGTTCGTTGATTCCCGACTTGGTTTGGGTTCCCAAGTGAACCAATCACAAGAGCTCGAGCAAAGCGATTAAATTTTCAGCCTATATAGAGGCTTGTAAACTCACTGAAATATTAAGCTTTGATTTCAAATATATTAATGAGTTTTATTCTCTTCAAGAGCTCTTCGTTTTCACATTTGATTCTAGGTTACGCATTAGCGTCAATTTCAATCGATTGACGAGGATCGTATCACGTAGTCTCTTTCAGAACTTCTCGGTTCTCTTCTCATCGATGTCAACAAGCGAGGCGCATACCGCGACATTTCGCAGGGATGCACGGTCGTAACTGTGACCGTGGTCTTTCCTTATCGTAAATTGTAGAACTCGTGTTCTTTCATCTTACGGTAGCTCTTAGGAATGTACTTCTCGTACACTTCCTCCTGAACTCTTCCTGTAAGCTTCTAGTTCCTATTCATATAAGGTCTTTCTTCGCCCGCCGTATCATGAGCTCAACACAAGCAAGGCGGATGTGCCCAAATTAGGTTTTACCTTGTTTATAACAGGCTTCGCCCATGCGCCCAAACCTTGTCCGCACCTATTTTACACGCTTTTGCTCGCTTTTCACTATTTTTCCTACTTTTGCACTTGCTTGATTTAGATTCATTCTAGCATTAGTTTTTCGTGTTAGTTCTGCGATACGATACTCGACTTACCTTGATAATGATGAATTATTGTCGAGTTAGTCGTGTTTCGTTACAATCCCCGTGGATAATGACATCGACTTACCTTTATACTTGCACGTGTTAGAAAAGTGAGCATCAAGTATTAACAAATTTTGAACAATGTTCAAAGGTGAACCCGAGTCTCCTAACGTGGTTTCCCATGCCCATTTCTCAATTTACTTAGAACGAGGGCATAATCCCATCCTCCATTTCAACAATCTCAACAATTTATCGGAGTTTTTCATTCTCCTAATTTTCATCTTTTTATATATATTAAATGAAACAAGTATATAGGTAACCACAATGTTAAACTCACCCTAGCATTACTCTGGACAAATCACGCTAATAACCCCGATTTAAAATCAATCCACACAATCTAATTCACAATTACACTTTAATCACATATCAACAAGAGAAATGGAATTACATCAAGGTCCGATCAATACCGAGAGTTCAACAGCAAATCAAAATCCTAACTTACTCGCTAGACAAAACTTGATTCCAAGAGATCAAAATAAGATATCACCAAGCATGCAAAATATAAGATAACACAAACCAAATAATCTTCCCCATATTAAATTCGAGCATCCGCCCTGCTCAAAACATTAATAACACAAATGGCCAAAAGAAGGGAGACTTCCTAAAAGTAGATGTGGAAATAGGGTCTGAGTGCGGCCTACATAGTCCGAATATCGGCTTCACCTCACCACGACGACGTCCCAATTATGAACAAAACTAATGCAGAGACACGTAACAAACAAAAGAACAAAAAACAAGCCAAAAGAAAAGTGTCTGAGGCCCTTCACTTCCGTGAGGGCTTGCATGCTAGCAACTTCACGTGCCCAATCTTCCCTCGCCACCGCCCGTAGAACTTCAACTCGAGGTTGTGCTCCTACTTCTCATTCTTCACCTGGGAAAGGTATGAATTCCGCCTCTTCTCATTTTCCACCTCTTGACCGCACTGCTCGTTCGATGTCTCTCCCATCCCATTCTCAAAATTTACCAGAATAGGACCGCCCGAGCCCGGAAGGTTGGTTTGAAGTGTGATTTGTATATGATCGACAGACTTGATCGCACGAAATTAACGCCACATGTATAATGGTAAGTCGAGTATCGTATCCATGTGGATTGTAATGCTAAAACACGTGCTAACCTCTAATCCTTCATCATTATCCAAGCAATGATATTGTTTAAATGGTTTATACCCATAATTAAATCCAAAGCAAAATAACAACTTGCAAATAAACAAAGGCAATAAAACTCAAAGATGAATACAAGAGATAAAGACTAACCCTAGGGATGCACTAATCCAATCCACAACGATGTTTATCCGCTTATTATTAACCGCTTTAATCCGACAAGATGGAAGATCACATATGTAGCCAACAACTTCGCCATTTACACCAATAAGCTGATTACTAATTTTCCCTCATTACGCCTCTAGAGGAAAATAAGCAACCCAAAAGGATCACAAATAATATGCTTCCTACGAATGTTCTCATCTCGCCATTTACTCGTTTATCCGTATCATGCATTCAAGATCGAGACAATTAAAACTGTATGTAATTAATCGGCAACTATGATATGCATCAAGATTGATCAGAAATCAACACATATAAATAAGCACCAAGAATCATGAATCAATGCCCGAAGGTAAATAACAATAGAATACAACATATAGGATAGAATCAGCAAACCCTAGATTAGAAATGTAAATTTAGCTAGACATAATTAACTAAATAAAATACTAAATAATCATAAAATAGAAATTAAATTGATAAAACCCGAGGGAAGCGCTAAGAACAATGGTTGGGTTTGTATCCAAACCCAACGGAAAACGGAAAACGATGGAATTTGTTCGATAAAAGCTGCCCAAGCGCCGACAATGCGAGAACAATTGCGTAATGATTGAATACTAAAGCTAGAATGAATCTAAATCAAAGCTAAAGCGAAAATAAATGAAGAACAATGAAAAACCGAAAAAGGTCCAAAACGCTGCCGTAAGGTCAGGAGGGAGAGCCCTATTTATAGATTTAGGCGAAACCCCACTCACATCAGCCTTCATGACCGGTCATGATCGCGAGCTCGGTCGCCAGGCATCTCGCCTCGCCTCTGCCCCCGACAGAACGCTGGCAGCTTCACCGGATCGTGACCGCCAGCGTGGTCGGAAATTGGGCAAGAGTTTTCAAAGGCGGGCGCCAGGTCGTCGTCGCCGCGTGGGCCCTGTCAGCAATGCTACTCACGACCGACCTAGCGATCGCTAGGATGGTCGCGAGGCCGCCATAGATTGGCCGCGCCCGGCCGGGCGGTCATGGAGGCGGTCATAGGCCCCTGCCACTTCTGCTCGCTCGCTCCATGCTTCGATTTTCAACTTATAAGCCTATAAAACATCAAACGGAACCCAAGAGCAGATCTTCCAAGAATATGTAAAGCATTGAGATCTAAGACATAAACGCATAATTGATCTAAAATCATCTTAAAATATCAACTATAAACGTAAATGCTGCTTATCAAACCCCAAACTTAAAGCATTATTTGTCCTCAAACAAAATGTAATGTAAAGAAAGAGGACACAACGAAGATCAACGAGCCAAGAAAGATGATTAACACAATCAAGCCTCGTAAATATCTCAAAGCTCAAAATTATTAGTGCACATGACAAAGATTAGTCAACTCGACAATGTACAACCATTGAAAGCAAAAATCTATTCAATTCAACCTCACAATGGCATGTAATATATATAGAGTACACTCAACTCATAAAGAAATAAAGGACGGTATGCACTCAATAATCAATGCAATGCGAAAATCTCACCATAGGCTTGTCATTTCTCTAATATCTCCACCACGCCAAATGCATCCAAATTAGGATCAAAAAGGACTTTTCATAGGTCAGTATTGTGCACATTGGTTAAGGTAGGATAATATAGGCTAAGGACTCAAATATACTCTAACCACTTCCATCTATACATCAACACATACGGACTTTGTCCATTTTTCTTTCCTTTCCAACATGCTATTTCGACATTTATTCAACTCAAGGTACCATAAACTATGATAATCGACTTCCTTTATGCTCACATTTTTCTCAACATTTTTTTCGACTTTGTAATAGAGCTTATAGGTCTATTCTTTTCACACGGTACCATTCTTTTCCTTTTACCCCAACTTAGAATATCAAAACAAATTTTTCTCCCATTTGATTCCCATATCCATCCTCACCTCCTATCATCCCGTTAATCGAAAGAATAAGGTCTAATAAAGGCTCAAAGAAGCGACAAAATGAGTATATCATTGCTAGTGTTCGTAAATATGTGGTTTAACAAAGATGGCCTTTATCCTTTCCATATTCAAAACACATATTGCATTCCGATACGTAAAAACGGCATGTTCTAGAAGATAATTACATGCACGATATCACTACGTATAAAAGAATCAGAATAAGATGTGTATACAAGGAAGCTCAAGTCTCACGTTTTAGCAAATGGTTAAAACAACAAGCTAGCAATCTCGTTATCCATGCTATTTTCCAACATATCATGTGCACTATCACATATTTAATGTAAAATTTCTATCATCATCGCTATACGGATTAACACATTTCACTTCAACTCGTTGATCGATCCGACACAACAAAAACACAAAAGACACGACTAAAAGCCCCAACATATAAAAACTTAACAAAACAACGAAAACATAAAAAGGAATCTCAACACATCACACTCGACCACTTCCCCAAACTTATTGTCAATGATGCAATGGAGGCAATAAGGTTTGTAGAAGAGAGGATTGGGAGAGACCAGACTCATATGTCGCGCCATCTCGCCAGGATAGAATCCTCATTGATGATATACCGACTAAAAAACAAACACGATACCTACCCACAAAGAAAACAAGAAAACAAAACGAAAAAAAAGCATGTAAATGTCGGGTTACCTCCCAACCAAGATCGGATTTATCGTCAGAGCGAGGATCGAATAGCAATTTTCGTGCTCAACTATCGTGTTGCTTGATGGCCATATATTGAAATCTTGAGCTCTCTTCATTAACACGAAACGTGAGATCACCTTCATGCACATCAATCAAAGCACACCAGCTGTAGAAAAGGTCTACCCAAGATTAGTGGTTGATGTTCAATTCGATGTCTAATATAACAAAATCGGCAGAAAGACAAAGTTCAATTTTACCAACACATCTTCAACAATTCCTTAGGTATGGATCCAACCGCACCATCATCAATGATATCTTTGTCGACTTCATCTTCCCTAGCTCCGTGCGTTGAATACATTCACAGCATCGATTGATGCTTGCTCCAAATCGCACAACACATTAGTGAAGGCGTGTTTCAAGAATCTCACACTCCAGCAGGAAACCCCTGATCTTTCGCTTATCGGCAACTCCGCTGTAAGATGGCACCGATTCTTCGTGATAGGTTAATTTTTTCAAATTTACCCAATTTCTTTTTGCTTGCTAGCATTCTTCGTAAACTTCACATATCCTCGCATGTTTTGAGCGCTCAAAGAGAGGTAGATTGATATTCACTTTGAAATATCTTTCAACCATCGAACTCCTCGCCATATTTCGACTTAGCTAGTCGACTTGAAACGGAATTGGGAGTGTACGCCGGAAAGCCTTCACCGAGTGGTTCAGATCAGCCTCCGTCAGAGCGGCCAGCGCCCTGGCACCGCCGATTTTTTCTTGCGTCCGGCTCATGGTTACGGGCCGCTAACTCTCGCATCCGGTTCTCACACTCGGGCCCTTCCTGCGTCGACAGTGCTCATGAGTCCTCGTTAGCCCTACCGTCTCGATGGTTCAGCGGGTCAGGTCGTGAGCTCGATCACAGGTAATCAATTTTTTTTTTTTCGCCTTTTCTTCGGGTCATTCGATAAGCTCGCCCACCTCAATTGAATGGAAAACACCGATCCTTCGTTCACTTCAGACACTCGAAATTGGCCCGCCTTTGTCGGTAGCTCATTGCAGTGCCTATCTCGATCGATTTGATTTTCGAGTATCTTCAAATGCTTCCCATAGCGCCATTGTGGATTCTAGATGATTTATCTTCGCCTGCATTGTTTATAAACTAATTATGATTCAGAGCCAATTGTTGGTTGCTCACAACCAACCGCCGATCATATCTTCTAGACTCGCTTCTTCGACTCGAATCACACCATCTCGCACACAAGCCTCACGGAGGTTGTTGGAAATTATCGCTGGTAGCATGTATCGATGATTCCCTGTCGGATGGTATGCCCGATTTCCCATGGTTCCTCCGATTGATGTGGCGACGCTCGTCCTCAACTGCCTTCAAAAGAGTGAACTCTTCATGAGATCGTCAGATTAATCACCTCAAAGAATGCCACCACATGCCTTCCATCGCCATTGATAGCTATTGCCGCCATCTCTCTATGACGCGCCTAGCCTCTTTCTCGACGATTCAACAGTATCCCCCACGACGATCTACTATGCTCCTCGTAGAAATGTCACCACCGTAGAATTGCGTAACTGCTCTCTCGAGAATCCGTGTTGAGGGCACCTCAATAGGCCCCCAATCTCTCCCACGCTCGTAACGACTCTTCTCCTTGCTGGCAAAATGAAGACTCGCCATGATTTTCGGCTTGGTCAGCAGTAAAATACTTTGAAAGGAACTCGCAAAGTTTCCACCATCTATCATGGTTCGTCCAGCTCAACCAACTTCGCCGGCACGCAGAGAATCCAACATGATCCGATCGTGATCTCAGGCACCCCATTTTTCTGATGGTGTCACATATATCGAGGAATGTCTCAAGATGTGCATTCGGTCCTCTCGGACTCCTCCCCGAACCGCCTCCTCGCACCATGCCGATTAGGGCCGGCTTCAACTCGGGTTATTAGCATTCACTGGCCCCATCCGCCTCCTCGAATTGCTCAGGGAGGTTGGTACATATAGTTCAGAGGTCTTGCTCGAGTAGGGACAAGGAGTCCCATATTCGCCATCCGCGCGCATCTCTCAGAACTCAACTAAGATGCGGCAGCCTTGCTCGGAGAATGCCCCATTGGGAGTGAACACCCCTGCTCAGGATTAGTCCATAGCAGCCTTCTTCTCTCTCGCTTCCTTCTCCTTGTGAATTTTCGATCTCGGGTCAAAAGGTTGTTCAGGTCCCGAGATCTTGTGATCATAAACTACCCGGAGAAAAAGACAGCTTAACTCCGACAACAGTCGCCCCCGCTTCGCCCGTCCTTTAGAAACCCGAGTTCTATGCTATGCTATCTACTAAAAGGCGGAATCAAAACAAGAAAAGGACAAAACAGAAAAACTACGGAGGCCGATCGCGGTGGTGGCTTGCAAGAATGGCGCTGCCGAGCCTCCCTACCAATCCCCACTCCTCCAACGCCCGCAGCGCACTGAGCCTGGCCGGCTCCCGTAAACATAGAGAGACTAGAAATGAACATTGAAAATGAAGGCCCTAGCCTCCTATTTATAGGAAAAGAGGACTACGCAAGTCCATGCAAGCTGCCTTTTTCTAAAACGCAAAAGACGCAACTTTGCAAACGACTCAAATTTAGCAAACTTGGTACCCATGGACTAAATAAAATACCGGACACAATGACTATAAACAAGATATGCTTTTAAAGACCCATGAAAAGTCCGTTTTCGATAACTTTCTGAGTGCCAAACCTTCATGGTGGTCGAAAACCAGATACTTAGTGTCTATGAATTCTTCATAAGAAACTCTTCACAACGCCTCGAGGTTTCGGACGGTCACATCATTGAAAAAGTCAACCTTGACCTTCTAAAATGTGCCATGCAAACTAAGTTAGGAAGGACGGGTATTACATCCCTCCCTCCTTAGAAAAATTTCCCCAAAATTTCAAACACGTATGATACAACTCGTGGTACTTAGCCATGAACTTGTCTTCCAACTCCCACGTAGCTTCCTCTTCGCCATGGTGATTCCACAACACTTACACCATGAACTGCTTGTTCCTCAACTCCTCGACTTCTCGCTCCAAGATAGCCACCGGTCTTTCTTCGTAACTCGATCCCGAGCAAGAACCAATTGGTCATGCTTGATCACGTGTTTGGGTCGAACACGCATTTCTCAACCGAGAAACGTGAACACGTCGCACATCTCCGATGCTAGGCGGCAAAGCTATCCTATAGGTAACGGGCTTATTCTCTCGAGAACTTCGAAGGTCCAACAAACCTCGTCACAACTTACCTCATTTCCAAAACGAACGACTCCTCTCGTCGGGAAACCTTAATGAAGACGCGATCTCCAATCATGAATCAAGATCCGACGACACTTGTCTCGATAGGACTTCTGATGTCCCGAGCTTTCTTGATCCTTCACTTGATCCGATCGATAACCTCGACCGCTCACGAACCATCTCGTCCTAACATCTTTCTCGCCCACTTCGTCCCAATAAAGTGGCGATCGACACTTCCTTCCATACAACGCTCATAGGGAGCCATTCCCATGGTGGCCTAATAACTGTTATAGGTAAACTCCACCAAAGGTAGTATCTCTTCCCATTTCCTCCTCCGCTCGCCACGATCGCCGCAACATATCCTCCAAGACCGAATGGGGTTGTACCGAGATTCAGCGTCCCCAGGCTTCCTCGCAGACTCTCCAAAACCTTGATGTGAACCTCGTGTCACGATCTAACGAATTGATACCGCACACCATGTAATCAGACGATTTTCGACGAAAGCTCAAGCTTATTCACCCAGACGTCATCCGAATCGGTAGAAAATGAGCCGATTGCCACCATCGACGACAACCCATATAGCGGTGTTTTACCGACCTTGGAAAACTCACCACAAAATCCATTCCGATATGCACCCATTTTCACTCGATTGGTAGCGGTTGCAACAAACCCGACGGACGTGGTAGCCACACCGACAAGCCAAACAACGCTTCACAAATGTGGCTACATCCTTTTCATCCCTTCCCACTAAAAGTTCCTCTTAAGGTCTCTACATTTTTGGTGCTTCCTCGGATGAGATGGTGCCTCATGAGCTTCACCATGATCTTATCTCTCAATTCCCTATCGAGTGGCACACATAACCTTCCTCGTAATAGTAGGTGTCTTCGCCTGGAACCCCTTGCTATTTTCTAGCCTTGCTTTCAAACGCATCCTTTCTAAGAATTCGTCTCTCACGCGCTACCACGATAGCTTCTCTGTGTTCGGTTCACCCAAAGTCGCGATGAACTCTGCAACCGATTCCCTGTGTAATCACTCTAGCCCCGAGTTCAAACTCGAATAAGCTCTTTCTCTGATAAGAAGATATCCTAACTTCGCCTCGACTTGCGACTAAGGGCATCTCACTACATGCTTTCCCCGGTGATAATCGATAGAACAATCATAATCCTTCACCAACTCTAGCCATCTCATTTGCCTCATGTTCACCCGTTGTTCAAAGAAATACTTGAGGCTTTGTGATCCGTGAAGATCTCACACTTAACTCCATAGAGATAGTGCTCCAAATCTTCAACGCACGAACGATCGCCGCTAAATCCGTGTCGCGAGTTGGTAGCTCAACTCGCGGTTTCAATCGACGAGACGCTGAAGCTATAACCTTCCGCTCGCATAAGAACAAAACCCAAACCAAGCTTCGATGCATCGGTGTAGACAACAAACCCATCGCTCCTTCCGCATGGCTAACACCGAGAGCGCTTGTTAGCTTCTTCTTCAACTTCGAAACTTGCTTCACAAGCTTCGACCACGAAAACTTGATCCTTCCTAAGTCGCTGCATCATCGGCCTTGCTAACTCGAAAATCCTTCGATGAAACATCTATAATACCCGCCAAGCCTAGAAAGCTCAACCTCATTGGCATTAGTCGAACCTTCCAGCTATTATCCGTCACCTTCACGATCGACTTTGATTCCTTCTCGCACACTATATGTCCAAGGAACATCACTTCTCCGAGCCAAAACTCGCACTTACTATACTGCATACAACCTCTCCGATCGTAACGCTTCCGTAATCGGCACGGAGGTGTCTCTATGCAACTCGCATTCTTAGAATAGATGAGAATATCATCGATAAAACCAAGATGAAACTATCCAGACATCGATGGAAAACTCGATTCATCGATCCATGAAGATCACGCGATTGGTCAAACAAAACGGCATCACAATGAACTCAGAAGGTCCATACCTTGTTCTCGAACGCGGTCTTCTGCTCCACCAAATTGTACTTTTCGCCGTCGCAATAGTACGAGGTCCTTATAGAGCGGTAAGGTCAACCCAAGTCGAATCTCTCGAGGAAGACTTAACGGCTACGGTTTTATGTCAAACACGTATGTAAGAAAAACTAACATCCTAACATAAGGGTTGTCACGAAAGGACGAAAGGTGAAATAAAATAAAGGTGGAAAACAGATGCACTTGGACAACAATAGGAATTGACAGATAACTGAATGGAGATTGTTCTAGGGTTCAAATCTATCCTCGCTATTAAAGAATCAATGACCGACACAATGCATAAAACACCCACGCCTCACCAAACGGTCAACACTAACTAATCTCGACACCAACGTTAGACTCGAACTTAATAACAGATCTCTCAATCAACCCACCATCAACTATTAAGGATATTTTACTACAAAGCACACAATAGCAAAACCCTACCCACATATATGATTTATTCAACAATAAACCAATCTCGTATCACTTACATTGTCAAACTTATATTTAATATAATCTGCTCGCATATCTTCATAATCAAACATAAGCATACAATCAACCTACACTATTCTTTTCGAACATCATGCATGAAGATCATGAAATAAACAATTAATACGGATAAGAAATTGTGAATCATCAATTCAATAATCACAACCAAGACGAGAACAATCAAACATATATTTCTCAACAAATCGATAATTTATCTCATGATAGAAATTAATCCAATCCCAATTACATAGACAAAATCAAAACCGTAAAACTTACAACCATTCATAGACAAATTGCCTCCCAAAATCCTAATCGATAATCTCAATTGTTAATCCAAGTACAAAATAAATAAATGGAAAGGAAAGGAAAAGAAAGATAAAGAAATTCAGTGAGTCTCGGAGAATAAAGGAGGCTAGGGTTTCATGTTTAACTTATATATATAGTAGCGTAAAATCTCAAGACCGAACGCGAGGAGTTTCGGAGAAACAGACGATCACCCAGCACGGACGAGTACGCACGACGAGCTAAGATTCGGACATACGCCCAACGCCGCCGAGTCAAGCGAAGCCGGATTACGACGCAGACGCAGCTGCAAGCGAGGTGGTCGAGCACCAACGAGCCGGCCACCCATGCCGATGAAATGCGGCGCAGCACGATGAGGACGGGCGCATCGAGGCGACCGGCGGCCCGAGCGCTGGGAGGCGCAACGCGAGAGCGGGCATCGAACACAGCCAACGAAGGGTGTGTGGAGCGTGAGTGTCCGGGCGCCGATGGAAACGCACGGCGGGCCCGGAGGCGCGCAGAAAGCAGGCGAGCGCCGGGCCCCTGGGACTGAAGGCATGCTCGAGCTAGATCCCAAAGACACAGAGGCGGAGTGGCGGCACGGGTATGGGCGAAGGCGCGCAATGGCGCTGGGCGCGCAGGCGGGCGCGCGGGGCCTGGCCATGCGACGGGTGCTGCGCGACTTTTGATGTTTCGCTCGTTTCCGGTCGAACTCCGAATTGCGATCCATTTGCGCCATGAACTCCTATCGAGATGCTCTTCAATATAGGATAGATCTTGAAAGCTCTATTTCATCCTATTTAATGTCATTTTTCTACAAAACATCGAAACAAACCTAATAAGCCCGAATCGATAAATAATAATCAAACCAACGGCATAAATAGGACAAACTACTAAAATGATATGCAAAATAATACCAAGAATCAGCACAATTCATACTAAACAACTCCCACACTTATCCATTTGCTTGTCCTCAAGCAAAGTCTATACTAGTAAGAGTAGAAAGATAAATCATGCAACTTCACTCTTAGTCTAATCAATCAAACCTTATCGCTTCCCCACACTTGGTGTTTACGATTCAAAGATAATGAGAAATAAATCTAGGACGACAATTGATTTCCAATAAATAAAAGGGTAACTTCTACTGCACTCCAACTCTCCGCTAGGTGAATTAACTGTGGTCCCCTTAGCAACAAGTTCCTTTTAAGCACATCAGAATGTTTTAACAGATTTTGAACAATGTTGAAATATGAACTCGATGAACTCGAGTTTCCTATCGTGGTTTCCCATGTCCATTTCCTAATTTACTTGAAAGAGGACAAAATCCCATCCTCCATTTCAACAATCTCAACAAATAACCGAGTTTTCATTCTCCTCATTTTCTACTCTTTTTCACATTTTTTTATAAATGAAACAAGTATATAGGTAACCAAAATGTTAACACTATCCCTAACATTAGTCGGACAAATCACATCAATTCTTCCCTATTCATTTTCTATCAATCACAATCTCAATTCACATTACACTGAACCATATACCACCAAAAGTCTCGAAAATTTTAAATCACACCAATACCACGTAGTTTAGTATGAAATCAAAATCCTAACTTACTCAAGATATGCAATACTTGATTCCAAGAAATCAAAATAAGCACGTATGCACATCACCAAGCATACAAATAGATAAGATATTAATAAAACCGAGTAATCATCCTCACATTTAATTCGAAAGCATCGTCCCCGGTTTCAAACATTTATAACACAAATGGCCATAGAGTACGACATTCGATAATGGACGAGTGTGCACAGAGTTGGAGCATCACTGCCGCCACATGGATTATAATGTCCCAAAACTCAAGAATAATAAACATCGAAACCCGCACCACACAAAACCAAAACAAAGACGAAAACACAAACACCAAAGAAACCAAAGAAACAAAACAAAACAAGAAACTCGTGGTCAGCTTCCCACGCAGCGCTGCTTCAATGGCACAAGCTCCACTAATCACCAACGGACTATACATAGTCCTTCACCGTAGGGAATACCATCTCAACGCCGAGTATCGTATACGCTATGTAGCAATAATGAATTAATTAAGTTCAAATCAAATATCCTATTCTTCAAAGCAAAATAGATAACTTCAAATCCAATAGCACAATACTTGGAGAATTAGGATATTAAATTATAGATGCTACCTCAACGATGTCTCTCTTCCTCCTCTAACCGGTTCTGGAAGATATAGTTGTTCATGGTTAGTCTGTTTGATGAAACCTCGACTCTTTAATTTCATCTTCTTCCATGATTCTCCCTCAACTTCATCATCTTCATAGACTATGATAGAAGAAGTTTTCTCCAATTGTCTCTCATCTCCTCCACACTTTGTCAGGACCACTTCCACTATCCTCGTCGATCGACCGACTTCGAGTCTCTAAACGCTCCATAGATGCTTCCAACATCTCGAACCTTTGTCGACTCGTCAGTATGAAAGATGTCAGCAGGTCTTCCAATGTCGGCCACCTACCGACTCGTCATGAATGCCGCAATGAATCCTCCAATGTGGGTCTTCACCGTCGCTACCATCCCGACTCGCCGAATGAAAGCTCGCAAGACTCCTCCAAACGGCTTCACAGCCGACTCGCCTCGGATGAATGTCTGCAATGAATCCTCCAATGTCCGCCCACCCTGCCAAGCAAGAGGTCCGACTATATGAAGAACTCGAGAATGCCTCCAGAGGGATCATAGGCTCGATGTCACTACCGACGAGTATCCTCAAATTCGAATCGGGCTCCTTCGTAAGGAGAATTTGCCCACGACGTGCTTTCCTCCTCCAGCCCTGCCCGACCATATTCATATCCGATAACCCATGACATGTACACCGCCTACAAAAACAAGATCACAAGCACTGCTGGAGAAAGAGAAAAGAAAAGAAATAAAGAAGAAGACAGTAAGAAAGAAACAAAACGACAAAACCAAAAGCCTAAAGCCTTCCCAAGAACGACGCCAAAATTTTTCCGACCAAATTGTTCTTTTCATCGCAAGTACGAGGTCCTTATAGAGCTCCACCCAAGTCCAATCTCTCGGACTTAACAGGCTACGATTTTATGTCAAACACGTATGTAAAAGAAAAACTAATGTCCTAACATAACGGGTTGTCACGGAAAGGACGTAAAGCAGGAAATAAAATAAAACAGAAAATAGATGCACTTGGACAACAATAGAATCGATGATAGACTGAATGGAGACGGTGTTCTGGTTCGAATCTATCCTCGCTATTAAAGAATCAAGGACCGACACAATGCATAAATCACCCACGCCTCACCAAACGGTCAACACTAATCGATCTCGACACATCAACGTTAGACTCGAACTTAACGAGGGGATCTCTCAATCAACCCACCATCAACTACGAAGGATAATTTACTACAAAGCACACAATAGCAAAACCCTACCAAGATATATGATTTATTCAACAATAAACCAATTCTCGATCACTTTCATCATCAAACTTATATATAATATAAATCGCCTCGCATATCTTCATAATCAAACATAAGCATACAATCAACCTACACTATTCTTTCTCGACATCATGCATGAAGATCATGAAATAAATAATTAATACTGGATAAGAAATTCTAAATCATCAATTCAATAATCACAATTCAAACGAGAACAATCAAACATATATTTCTCAACAAATCGATAATTTATCTCATGATAGAAATTAATCCAATCCCAATTACATGACATAATAAAACAAGAAAAACTTACAACCATTCATAGACAAATTGCCTTCCAAAATCCGAATCGCATAATCTTAATTGTTAATCCAAGTACAAAATAATTAAATGGAAAGGAAAAGAAAGAAAGAGAAAGAATTTGCAGTGAGCCCGGAGAAATAGGCGAGGCTAGGGTTTCCGGTTTAACTATATATATAGCGTAGAAAACTCACAACGGACGCGACGCATCCGGACGGAGAGTTTCGAGAAACAGACAGACTCCTCGACGAGCATCCGGACGAGCATACGCCGACAGACAGTCACGACGCCCAAGATTCGACTATACGCCCGCTACCGGAGTCAAGCGAGGCCGAATACGACGCTGACGCAGCTGCAAACGCAGCGTGGTCGAGCACCAACGGACGCGCCACCCGCCGAGACGGAAAGCGGGCATTGGCCGGCGAGATCGGCGCCGATCGCAGGCGAAGGCCTGGCTGCGCCAGCACGGGCGTAGGCGCGATGCGATGAAGCGGGCGCTGAAACCCATGCGACGGAGGTGGAGCGAGTGCCGCGGGCGTGGAAAACGCTACCGGGCGCGGGCGAGGCGCTGGCGCTGAACGCGAGGCGAAGCGCAGGTCCCAAAGACCTGACGATAAAGGCATTTAACGCACTGATCCTGGCCATGGACGGGCACGTGTCAAGTACACGCGGCCAAGCGCTGGCACGCTGGTGCACGGCATGGGCCATGCGACGGGATGCGCGCCATTTGAGCTTTTTCGCCCGCTCTCTCTGCTCAACTCAATTGCGATCCGCTTTACGCCTATGAACTCCTATCGAGATGATCTTCAATATAGATATATCTCGAAGCTCCATTTCATCCTATTTAATGTCTTTTTCTACAAATATCAAAACAAACAAAGTAAGCCGAATCGATAAATAATAATCAAACCAACGCATAAATAGGACAAACTACTAAAATGATATGCAAAATAATACCAAGAATCAAGACAAATTATACTAAACATCTTCAACGCCCTCCTTCCCGATTTTCACCGATGGTAGCCGACCTCAAATCGATCTTAGAGAAGACACTCGCCTTCGAGCTGGTCAAACAGCATCGCCGATCCTGGAAGAGGATATCAATTTCGATTGTCAACTTATTCGCCGTAGTCAATGCACATCCGCATCGACCCATCCTTCTTCTCGACGAACGATCCGGGCGCCCCACGTGATACGCTAGGTGATAAACCTAGATCCAACAACCCGCAATCGCGCTTTCTTGCAATTTTTAGGTGTCATTCTCATGGTTTCGATATCGGCACCGCCCCGGTTCCGATCAATAGTGAATTCCACTTGTTATCAGCGGCAAGTCGGCAAGTCCTCGAAACACCTCCGGATATTCACACACCATCGCTCTCTTGAATCGCTATGCTGTCATGTCGTTCTCAAACTTACCAAGAAAGTTTGATCCCTTTCTCGATCATCCTCACCGCCTTGCGAGATCATCGCACGGAACACCCATCCTTATGACGTGGAAACAAACTTCCACTCATTCGGCTTGAAAGCAACTTTCTCGAGACAACGATAGTTGCCCTGCTTTTCCAACCAATCCATGCCAAAGATGACATCGAAATCTTCCATTCCATGACATGCAAGTCGACATGACCTTCTCCTCAGATTTCACCTCCTGCTTGGCATATCTCTTTGCTTAGCACTTCTCCCAAGGGATGCTAATTTCTGGGTACTGTGATTTCTGGGTACCAAACCCAACCTCTCACACCGATTCACGAAACGAAAGAATGTGAGGCCTCAGATCAAACAAAGGAAAACGGTATATCACTCATATGGATTATACATGCGAGATTTCGATAGTTGTCGCTCGTCATGATTCAAGGCACACCCTAGCTTGTGTGGTGGCCTTTGGTCGGCCCCTGATGACCTCCTGCTCCGGTCTGGCCCTCTGAGCTTGGTTCGCCACTGAGTCGATGTTGTCTCACCCGGCCGCACCGATGGCCCTCCTAAGGATAATCTCGGCGTAATGTCCCTTCCTACAACGATAACACTCAACATACCTGCCCGACTCGCCCAAATGATTCCTCCGCATTTCGGCACCTGTTTTTCCATACCCCCCACCGCCGCACGGGTTGGAAATTTCTTCCCAAGGTTGCCTTTCTTCCTAATACCCGATTCCTCAATCACTAGACCGCCTCGTTCCTGAACACCGATTGCCTTTCCTCGATCTTCCCATTTCCTCTGCTCTTCCTCCGCACCGTCCCGTGGCATCGTTTTCCCGGGAAACATTAACTCAATGTTTAAAGCTCGTTCAAGGATCGCAGATACGCAAATCTCCCCGACCGGCGAAATTCGATCTCGGTCGAGTCCTTCGAACCTCGCTCGCCTCGGAAGTCTGCACTGTGACGTGAAGACGCGACGATTATTGAACGAGCGATCGCATCGTGATCGCCCTTCTCCTCGACAAAGATTCCAACTCTGTTTCTCTCGTGAACGCCAGCAAATAACTTTTCCATGAGTTCTTCCTCGAAATCTTCCCACGTACTTTCCCCACCGCCTCTGTGTGTTGGGTTTTGCGGATTCCACCGAATAATCACTCTAGTCAAAGATTGCACACAGTCCGCTTCGCACCGATGTATTCAAATCCTTTCGTGATCGATCCGCCCGCCGATCGGTTCACCGAGACCGCCGAACGAGGGTGATTCTCGCAGAAACTCTCAATCGCTGTCACCGAACCAAATGTGGTTCTGGGCTTCGCATCGACGTTGAAACATTAGAAACACGCTCGATAGATAATCGGGTATCATCGCATAACATATATCGTCACCCATAACCACATATCATCACATATGCCACATATCACGATCACATATAAACATGCAACCTATCAACACATCATCATTATGCATTCCACATAACATCATCATCACACATCACATAGATCATATATCATCAGGCATAGCTCATATCACATATAAACAAAGTATAAACATCCCGTCATAGATGCTAGTATCAAGATATCCAAAGGTCCATGAAGGATCATAAAATATAAGATCAAGGTATGCACCAAAAAGGTCGACATGAGCAAAGAAACTGCCATCGCAAAGATGTCGCCTGCCTGCCATGCATGCCAGACTTACGACTATCACCGCACACACCGACCACCTAAATCTTTGTCCTCCATATCCGCCCACTACTCTACTTGTCTCAATGGTTCCATTCTCGCCTTTCCTCATCCCTCTCCCTTCCTATCGTGGCTTGATTGCCACCGCTCAAGAAAGCGATCCCGCATGGAAGCAAGTCTTCGTGGGTATGATCCCATCCAAGCGTGGCTCGATCGCTCGAGTCTCGTGTGAATGCTGCCTCGGTTCCCCGGCGCTCGCCTTCCTCAACATGCTCGACCTCATCCGAGTCATCCGCTATCCGGATCACCGGTCCTCCGAGTCCTCACCGCTCCTCCCGGTCATCCTCCTCGTAATCTCCTTCCCGGAGGCCAACCCGACACTGCTTGGTGGCACTATGATTCGACTCGGGCCCTTCTCTCGCCTTGCTAGGTGGATCGCCTCTCACCCGAGGGTCCCGCCGAATCATTCCCCGGTCCGTCTCGGCGAGGATCGAGATGGAGGTGTAGTGACCGTGTATCCCATGAATCGTGATCGCCGAGCGATGGTCGCCCACAAAGGCGCCAGAACATCATCTCGCTATCAACTGATCGCCCTCAACATGCCTCGCTATCATATCTCGCCTCGATGGTATGCTCGATGATCGTCCACTGCCTCACACTCAGAGCAGAACTCAGGGAATCCAAGGTGATCGGTGATAGGATCCCGACGGAACATCACGCACTTGCCTTCGCCCATGTTTCCAACCTCGTGGTAGCTTTTCCGCCATCCGATAGTAAGCCTCGTACTGATACTTTCCCACCGTCACGAACCTCGTCTCCACAACCCAACAAATCTCCCGTAAACACTCCCAACGGATCATGGACATTCCCCGTACATTTCTCGAACTTACTGATTGCTCATTCCCAGCTTATATGGTGCCCAGAGCTTTACTCATGATCTTATCTCTCAATTCCCTATCGAGTGGCACACATAACCTTCGTATAGTAGGTTGTCTTCGCCCACCAACCCCTGCTATTTTCTAGCCTGCTTTCAAATGCATCCATTCCAAGAATTGCCTTCATCAAGGCTCACGATGTCCAAGGAACATCACTCCGAGCCAAAACTCGACTTACTATACTGCATACAACCTCTCTCGCAGAACGCCCGTAACGGCACGGAGGTGTTCTATGCAACTCAGATTCTTGGAATAGATGAGAATATCATCGATAAAACCAAGATGAAACTATCCAGACATCGATGGAAAACTCGATTCATCGATCCATGAAGACCGATGCGCATTGGTCAAACCAAACGGCATCACAATGAACTAGAGTGCCCATACCTTGTTCTCAACGCCATCGCAACGCCCTCCTTCCCGATTTTCAGCCGATGGTAGCCCCGACCTCAAATCGATCTTAGAGAAGACACTGCCTCCTGAGCTGGTCAAATAGATTGTCGATCCTGAAGAGGATATCGTTTGATCATCACTTATTCACCTCAGTCAATGCACATCCGCATTGACACATCCTTCTTCTGACGAACGTAACTCGACGCTCCCCACTGGATAGGCTAGGTCGATTAAACCTAGATCCAACAACCTCCGCGAATCGCGTCAGCCTACAATTTTTAGGTGCCATTCAGTATGGTGCCTTTGATATCGCGCCGCTCCCGTTCCGCATCAATAGTGAATTCCACTAGTCTATCAAATCAAGCTCGGCAAGTCCTGAAACACGCTCGATATTCATACACCACGCTCCCTTCAGAATCGCTTGCATGTTCATCGCGCTCTTTCAAACTTACCAAGAAAGTTTGACAACTTCCTTCCGATCCTCATCGCCTTCGGTCGAGATCATCGGCACGGATAAATAATCATAAAATAGAAATTAAATTGATAAAACCCGTGGGAAGCTGAAGAACAATGGTTGGGTTTGTATCCAAACCCAACGGAAAACGGAAAACGATGGAATTTGTTCGATAAAAGCTTGCCCAGCCGACAATGCTGAGAACAATTGCGTAATGATTGAATACTAAAGCTAGAATGAATCTAAATCAAAGCTAAAGCGAAAATAAATGAAGAACAATGAAAAACCGAGAAAAGGTCCAAAACGCTGGCCGTAGGTGTGCAGCGAGAGCCCTATTTATAGATTTAGCGAAACCCCCCCACATCAGCGACCGCTCATGATCGCGAGCTCGTCGCCAGGCATCTCCTCCGCTTCGCTCGCCCCGACAGAACGCTGGGCGTTCAGACCGGATCGTGACCGCTAGCGTGGTCAGAAATTGGGCAAGAGTCTTTTCAAAGGCCGGGCGCCGTGTCTCGTCGCCGCGTGGGCCCTGTCAAGGCGTTACTCACGACCGACCTAGCGATCGCTAGGATGGTCGCGAGGCTTCCGCCATAGATTGGCTCGCCTGGCCGGGCGGTCGGAGGCGGTCATAGGCCCCTGCCAGCCTTCGTTGCTCGCCTCGCTCCATGCTTCGATTTTCAACTTATAAGCCTATAAAACATCAAACGGAACCCAAGAGCAGATCTTCCAAGAATATGTAAAAGCATTGAGATCTAAGACATAAACGCAATAATTGATCTAAAATCATCTTAAAATATCAACTATAAACGTAAATGCTGCTTATCAAACCCCAAACTTAAAGCATTATTTGTCCTCAAACAAAATGTAATGTAAAGAAGAAGACACAACGAAGATCAACGAGCAAGAAAGATGATTAACACAATCAAGCCTCGAAATATCTCAAAGCTCAAAATTATTAGTGCACATGACAAGATTAGTCAACTCGACAATGTACAACCATTGAAAGCAAAAATCTATTCAATTCAACCTCACAATGGCATGTGCGTATATATAGAGTACACTCAACTCATAAAGAAATAAAGGACGGTATGCACTCAATAATCAATCATGCAATAAAATCTCACCATAGGCTTTGTCATTTCTCTAATATCTCCACCACGCCAAATGCATCCAAATTAGGATCAAAAAGGACTTTTCATAGGTATTGTAGCACATTGGTTAAGGTAGGATAATATAGGCTAAGTGACTCAAATATACTCTAACCACTTCCATCTATACAATCAACACATACGGACTTTGTCCATTTTTCTTTCCTTTCCAACATGCTATTTCGACATTTATTCAACTCAAGGTACCATAAACTATGATAATCGACTTCCTTTATGCTCACATTTTCTCAACATTTTTTTTCGACTTTGTAATAGAGCTTATGTGGTCTATTCTTTTCACACGGTACCATTCTTTTCCTTTTACCCCAACTTAGAATATCAAAACAAATTTTTCTCCCATTTGATTCCCATATCCATCCTCACCTCCTATCATCCGTTAATCGAAGAATAAGGTCTAATAAAGGCTCAAAGAAGCGACAAAATATATATCATCTAGTGTTTCGTAAATATGTGGTTTAACAAAGATGGCCTTTATCCTTTCCATATTCAAACACATATTGCGTACCGACGTAAAAACGGCATGTTCTAGAAGATAATTACATGCACGATATCACATGTATAAAAGAATCAGAATAAGACGTGTATACAAGGAAGCTCAAGTCTCACGGTTTTAGCAAATGGTTAAAACAACAAGCTAAGCAATCTCGTTATCCATATATTTTCCAACATATCATGTGCACTATCACATATTTAATGTAAAATTTCTATCATCATTATGGATTAACACATTTCACTTCAACTCGTTGATCGAATCGACACAACAAAAACACAAAAGACACATAAAAGCCCCAACATATAAAACTTAACAAAACAACGCAAAACATAAAAAGGAATCTCAACCACATCACACTCGACCACTTCCCCAAACTTATTGTCAACAAGATGCAATGGAGGCAATAAGGTTTGTAGAAGAGAGGATTGGGAGAGACCAGACTCATATGTCGCGGCCATTCGCCATGGATAGAATCCTCCATTGATGATATACCGGGACTAAAAAACAAACACGATACCACCACAAAGAAAACAAGAAAACAAAACGAAAAAAGCATGTAAATGTAGGTTACCTCCCAACCAAGATCGGATTTATCGTCGAGCAAGAGGATCGAATAGCAATTTTCGTGCTCAACTATCGTGTTGCTTGATGGCGCATATATTGAAATCTTGAGCCCTCTTCATTAACACTAAACGTGAGATCACCTTCATGCACATCAATCAAAGCACCACCAGCTGTAGAAAAGGTCTACCCAAGATTAGTGGTTGATGTTCAATTCTGTATGTCTAATATAACAAAATCGGCAGAAAAAAAGTTCAATTTTACCAACACATCTTCAACAATTCCTTTAGGTGTGATCGAATGCACCATCATCAATGATATCTTTGTCGACTTCATCTTCCCTAGCTCCTGCGTTGAATACATTCAACAGATCGATTGATGCTTGCTCCAAATCGCACAACACATTAGTGAAGGCGTGTTTCAAGAATCTCACACCCAGCAGGAAACCCCTGATCTTTCGCTTATCGGCAACTCCGCTGTAAGATGGCACCGCATTCTTCGATAGGTTAATTTTTTCAAATTTACCCAATTTCTTTTTGCTTGCTAACGCATCTTCGTAAACTTCACATATCCTCGCATGTTTCGAGCGCTCAAAGAGAGGTAGATTGATATTCACTTTGAAATATCTTTGAACCTATCGAACTCCTCGCCATATTTCGACTTAGCTAGTCGACTTGGAAACGGAATTGAGGAGGTACGGAAAGCCTTCACCGAGTGGTCTCAGACCACCAGTCAAGAGCGGCCGCCAGGCCGGCACGCCGATTTTCTTCGGCGTCCGGCTCATCACGTCCGCCGCTAACTCGCATCCGGTTCTCGCTCATTCGGGCTCTTCGCTGGTCGCGAGTGCTCATGAGTTCGTTATGCCCTACCGTCTCGATGGTTCGGGTCGGCTCAGGTCGTGAGCTCGATCACAGGTAATCAATTTTTTGTTTTTTCGCCTTTCTTCGGGTCATTCGATAAGCTCGCCCACCTCAATTGAATGGAAAACACCGATCCTTCGTTCACTTCGACACGAAATCCTGCCTGGTCAGGTATCATTGCCAGCCTATCTCGATCGATTTGATTTTCGGTATCTTCAAATGCTTCCCATAGCGCCATTGTGGATTCTAGATGATTTATCTTCGCCTGCATTGTTTATAAACTAATTATGATTCAGAGCCAATTGTTGGTTGCTCACAACCAACCGCGATCATATCTTCTAGACTCGCTTCTTCGACTCGAATCACACCATCTCGCACAAGCCTCACGGAGGTTGTTGGAAATTATCGGGTCAGTATACGTATTCGGATGATTCCCTGTTGGATGGTATGCCCGATTTCCATGGTTCCTCCGATTGATGTGGTCGACGCTCTGCCTCAACTGCCTTCAAAAGAGTGAATCTTCATGAGATCGTCAGATTAATCACCTCAACAAAGAATGCCCTGACCATCGCCTTCCATCGCCATTGATAGCTATTGCCGCCATCTCTCTATGACGCGCCTAGCCCTTCTACTCGATTCCATCAGCAGCATCCTCGCCGACAGATCTACTATGCCCTCGTAGAAATGTCACCCACCGTAGAATTGCGTAACTGCTCTCGAGAATCCGTGTTGAGGGCACCTCAATAGGCCCCCGATCTCTCCCACGCTCTGAACGACTTTCCTTGTCAAAAGGAAGACTCGGCATGATTTTCCGGGCTATGGCAAAATACTTTGAAAGGAACTTCGCAAAGTTTCTCACCATCTATCATGGTTCGTCCAGTGCTCAACCAATTCGCCCGGCACGCAGAGAATCCAACATGATCCGATCGTGATTCAGGGCACCCCATTTTTCTGATGGTGTCACATATATCGAGGAATGTCTCAAGATGTGCATTCGGTCCTCTCGCGACTCCTCCCCGAACCGCCTCCTCGCACCATGCCGACAGGCCGGCTTCAACCTCGGGTTATTAGCATTCACTGGCCCCATCCGCCTCCTCGAATTGCTGCAGGAGGTTGGTACATATAGTTCAGAGGTCTTGCTCGAGTAGGGACAAGGAGTCCCATATTCGCCATCCGCGCCGATCTCTGAACTCAACTAGATGCGGCACCTTTGCTCTAGAATGCCCCATTGGGAGTGAACACCCTCTCAGGATTAGCCATAGCAGCCCTTCTCTCTCGCTTCCTTCTCCTTGTGAATTTTCGATCTCGGGTCAAAAGGTTGTTCAGTCCCCGAGATCTTGTGATCATAAACTACCCGGAGAAAAAGACAGCTTAACTCCGACAACAGTCGCCCCCGCTTCCGCCCGTCCCTTTAGAAACCCGAGTTCTATGCTATGCTATCTACTAAAAGGCGGAATCAAAACAAGAAAAGGACAAAACAAAAAACGGGCTACCGGAGGGTCGATCGGCGGTGTGCTGAAGCAAGAATGGCGTCTTGCCGAGCCTCCCTACCAATCCCCACTCCTCCAACGCCGCAGCGCACTGAGCACTGGCTCGTCCGTAAACATAGAGAGACGAAGGAAATGAACATTGAAAATGAAGGCCCTAGCCTCCTATTTATAGGAAAGAGGACTACGCAATGCTATGCAAGCTGCCTTTTTCTAAAACGCAAAACTGACGCAACTTTGCAAACGACTCAAATTTAGCAAACTTGGTACCCATGGACTAAATAAAATACCGGACACAATGACTATAAACAAGATATGCTTTAAAGACCCATGAAAAGTCCGTTCGATAACTTTCTGAGTGCCAAACCTTCAGGTGGTCGAAAACCGATCGCTTAGTGTCTATGAATTCTTCATAAGAAACTCTTCACAACGCCTCGAGGTTTCGGACGGCACATCATTGAAAAAGTCAACCTTTGACCTTTCTAAAATGTGCCATGCAAACTGAAGTTAGGAAGGACGGGTATTACATCCCTCCCTCCTTAGAAAAATTTCGTCCAAAATTTCAAACACGTATGATACAACTCGTGGTACTTAGCCATGAACTTGTCTTCCAACTCCCACGTAGCCTCTTCGCCATGGTGATTCCACAACACTTACACCACCGAACTGCTTGTTCCTCAACTCCTCGACTTCTCGCTCCAAGATAGCCACCGGTCTTTCTTCGTAACTCGATCCCGAGCAAGAACCAATTGGTCATGCTTGATCACGTGTTTTGGTCGAACACGCATTTCTCAACCGAGAAACGTGAACACGTCGCACATCTCCGATGCTAGGCGGCAAAGCTATCCTATAGGTAACGGGCTTATTCTCTCGAGAACTTCGAAGGTCCAACAAACCTCGTCACAACTTACCTCATTTCCAAAACGAACGACTCTCTCCGTCGGGAAACCTTAAGAAGACGCGATCTCCAATCATGAATCAAGATCCGACGACACTTGTCTCGGATAGACTTCTGATGTCCCGAGCTTTCGATCCTTCACTTGATCTCGATCGAAACCTCGACCGCCCGAACCATCTCGTCCTAACATCTTTCTCTCGCCCACTTCGTCCCAATAAAGTGGCGATCGACACTTCCTTCCATACAACGCTCATAGGGAGCCATTCCCATGGTGGCCTAATAATCATATAGGTAAACCCACCAAAGGTAGTATCTCTTCCCATTTCCTCTCTCCGCGCCACGATCGCCGCAACATATCCTCCAAGACCGAATGGAAGAAGGTTGTACCGAGATTCACTTGGTCCCTACGGCTTCCTCGCAGACTCCTCCAAACCTTGATGTGAACCTCGTGTCACGATCTAACGAATTGATACCGCACACCATGTAACAGACGATTTCTCGACGAAAGCTAAGCTTATCTACTCGACGTCATCCGAATCGGTAGAAAATGAGCCGATTCGCCACCATCGACGACAACCCATATAGCGGTGTTTCCTTGACCGACCTTGGAAAACTCACCACAAAATCCATTCCGATATGCACCCATTTTCACTCGATTGGTAGCGTCAGAACAAACCCGACGGACGTGCAGCACTCACTCGACAAGCCAAACAACGCTTCACAAATGTGGCTACATCCTTTTCATCCCTTCCCACTAAAAGTTCCTCTTAAGGTCTCTGACATTTTGGTGCTTCCTGACGAGTCAGAATGGTGCCTCATGAGCTTCACTCATGATCTTATCTCTCAATTCCCTATCGAGTGGCACACATAACCTTCCCGTAATAGTAGCGTGTCTTCGCCTGTGAACCCCTTGCTATTTTCTAGCCTTGCTTTCAAACGCATCCTTTCTAAGAATCTTGCCTCTTCACGCACGATACTTCTGTTCGTTCCATTCCCAAAGTCCGCGATGAACTCCTCGACCGATTCCGCTGAATCACTTGTCCCCGAGCTAAACTCAATAAGCTCTTTCTCTCATAAGAAGATATCCTAACTTCGCCTCGACTTGACTAAGGGCATCTCTAACATCGCTTTCCCCGGTGATAATCGATAACAATCATAATCCTTCACCAACTCTAGCCATCTCATTTGCCTCATGTTCATCTCGTTGTTCAAAGAAATACTTGAGGTCTGTGATCCGTGAAGATCTCACACTTAACTCCATAGAGATAGTGCTCCAAATCTTCAAACGAACGATGCCGCTAAATCCGTGTCGCGAGTTGGTAGCTCAACTCGGTGTTTCAACCGACGAGACGCTGAAGCTATAACCTTCCTGCTCGCATAAGAACAAAACCCAAACCAAGCTTGATGCATCGGGTAGACAACAAACCCATCGCTCCTTTCCAGATGGCTAACACCGAGCACGTTACTTCTTCTTCAACTCGAAACTTGCTTCACAAGCTTACCACTAAAACTTGATCCTTCCTAAGTCGCTGCATCATCGCCTTGCTAACTCGAAAATCCTTCGATGAAACATCTATAATACCCCCAAGCCTAGAAAGCTCAACCTCATTGGCATTAGTCGAACCTTCCAGCCATTTCACGCTCACCTTCACCGATCGACTTTGATTCCTCTCGACACTATATGTCCAAGGAACATCACTTCTCCGAGCCAAAACTCGCACTTACTATACTGCATACAACCTCTCCGATCGTAACGCTTCCGTAATCGGCACGGAGGTGTCTCTATGCAACTCGCATTCTTAGAATAGATGAGAATATCATCGATAAAACCAAGATGAAACTATCCAGACATCGATGGAAAACTCGATTCATCGATCCATGAAGATCACCGCATTGGTCAAACAAAACGGCATCACAATGAACTCAGAGTGCTCATACCTTGTTCTCGAACGCGGTCTTCTGCTCCGACCAAATTGTACTTTTGCCGCCGCAATAGTACGAGGTCCTTATAGAGCGGTAAGGTCAACCCAAGTCGAATCTCTCGAGGAAGACTTAAGTAGGCTACGGTTTTATGTCAAACACGTATGTAAAAGAAAAACTAACATCCTAACATAAGGGGTTGTCACGAAAGGACGAAAGGTGAAATAAAATAAAGGTGGAAAACAGATGCACTTGGACAACAATAGGAATGACAGATAACTGAATGGAGACTGTTCTAGGGTTCAAATCTATCCTCGCTATTAAAGAATCAATGACCGACACAATGCATAAAACACCCACGCCTCACCAAACGGTCAACACTAACTAATTCTCGACACGCCAACGTTAGACTCGAACTTAATAACAGGATCTCTCAATCAACCCACCATCAACTATTAAGGATATTTTACTACAAAGCACACAATAGCAAAACCCTACCCACATATATGATTTATTCAACAATAAACCAATCTCGATCACTTATTGTCAAACTTATATTTAATATAAATCGCTCGTGATATCTTCATAATCAAACATAAGCATACAATCAACCTACACTATTCTTTTCGAACATCATGCATGAAGATCATGAAATAAACAATTAATACGGATAAGAAATTGTAGAATCATCAATTCAATAATCCACAGACGAGAGACAATCAAACATATATTTCTCAACAAATCGATAATTTATCTCATGATAGAAATTAATCCAATCCCAATTACATAGACAAAATCAAAACCGTAAAACTTACAACCATTCATAGACAAATTGCCTCCCAAAATCCTAATCGATAATCTCAATTGTTAATCCAAGTACAAAATAAATAAATGGAAAGGAAAGGAAAAGAAAGATAAAGAAATTGGTGTGAGTCTCGGGAGAATAGGGAGGCTAGGGTTTCGCGTTTAACTTATATATATAGTAGTAAAATCTCAAGACCGCCGAACGCGAGGAGTTTCGGAGAAAACAGACGATCACCCAGCCGGACGGAGTAACGGACGAGCTAAGATTCGGATACGCCCAACGCCGCCGCGAGTCAAGCGAGCCGCGGATTACGACGCAGACCGCAGCCAGTGAGAGACGACGATGCATAGGAAGCGCTGGCGGCGCTGGAAAGGCCAAGCAGGCGCAACGCGAGAAGCGGGGCACGGAAACACAGAGCCGAACGAGGTGGGGAGCGTGAGTGTCGCGGGCGCTGATGGAAACGCACGGGCGCCGGGGAGGCGGGCGAAATGCGAGGCGAGCGCCGGCTCCAGCGCTGACGATAGGGCATGCTGAATGCGCTAGATCCCAAAGACACAGCAGCGGATGGCGGCACGGGATTGGCGAAGGCTACTGGCGGTGCGGGCGCAGGCGCGGTCTGCCTGGGCCATGCGACGGGTGCGTGCGCGACTTTTGATGTTTCGCTCGTTCTCTCGCTCAACTCCGAATTGCGATCCATTTGCGCCTTAGAACTCCTATCGAGATGTCTTTCAATATAGGATAGATCTTGAAAGCTCTATTTCATCCTATTTAATGTCATTTTTCTACAAAACATCGAAACAAACCTAATAAGCCCGAATCGATAAATAATAATCAAACCAACGGCATAAATAGACAAACTACTAAAATGATATGCAAAATAATACCAAGAATCAGCACAATTCATACTAAACAACTCCCACTTATCCATTTGCTTGTCCTCAAGCAAAGTCTATACTAGTAAGAGTAGAAAGATAAATCATGCAACTTCACTCTTAGTCTAATCAATCAAACCTTATTGCTTTTCCCCACACTTGGTGTTTACGATTCAAAGATAATGAGAAATAAATCTAGGACACAATTGATTTCCAATAAATAAAAGGGTAACTTCTACTGCACTCCAACTCTCCGCTAGGTGAATTAACTAATGTGGTCCCTCTTAGCAACAAGTTCCTTTTAAGCACATGAATGTTTTAACAGATTTTGGAACAATGTTCGAAGAACTCTCGATGAACTCGAGTTTCCTATCGTGGTTTCCCATGTCCATTTCCTAATTTACTTGAAAGAGGACAAAATCCCATCCTCCATTTCAACAATCTCAACAATAACTCGAGTTTTCATTCTCCTCATTTTCTACTCTTTTTCACATTTTTTTTATAAATGAAACAAGATATAGGTAACCAAAATGTTAACACTATCCCAACATTAGTCGGACAAATCACATCAATTCTTCCCTATTCATTTTCTATCAATCACAATCTCGCAATTCACATTACACTGAACCATATACCACCAAAAGTCTCGAAAATTTTAAATCACACCAATACCACGTAGTTTAGTTGTACAAATCAAAATCCTAACTTACTCAAGATATGCAATACTTGATTCCAAGAAATCAAAATAAGCACTATGCACATCACCAAGCATACAAATAGATAAGATATTAATACAAAACCGAGTAATCATCCTCACATTTAATTCGAAGCATCCGCCCCAGGTTTCAAACATTTATAACACAAATGGCCATAGAGGATGATACTTCGATAATGGACGAGTGTGCGTAGAGTTGGAGCATCACGCCGCCACATGGATTATAATGTCCCAAAACTCAAGAATAATAAACATCGAAACCCGCACCACACAAAACCAAAACAAAGACGAAAACACAAACACCAAAGAAACCAAAGAAAACAAAACAAAACAAGAAACTCGTGGTCAGCTCCCACGCAGCGCTGTTCAATGGCACAAGCTCCACTAATCACCAACGGACTATACATAGTCCTTCACCGTAGGGAATACCATCTCAACCGTAGCATCGAGTAACAAGGTAGCACAAAGGACGCTTAGTAGCAATAATGAATTAATTAAGTTCAAATCAAATATCCTATTCTTCAAAGCAAAATAGATAACTTCAAATCCAATAGCACAATACTTTGGAGAATTAGGATATTGAAAATTATAGATGCTACTCAACGATGTCCTCTTCCTCCTCTAACTCGGTTCTGGAAGATATAGGTTGTTCATGGTTAGTCGGTTTGATGAAACCTGACTCTTTAATTTCATCTTCTTCCATGATTCTCCCTCAACTTCATCATCTTCATAGACTATGATAGAAGAAGTTTCTCCAATTGTCTCGACATCTCCTCCACACTTTGGTTGTGGACCATTCTTCCACTATCCCGCCGACGACCGACTTCGAGTCTCTAAACGCCCATAGATGCTTCCAACATCTCGAACCTTTGTCGACTCGTCGATGAAAGATGCAGTGTCTTCCAATGTCGGCTTCACCTAGCCGACTGCTCGAATGAATGCCCGCAATGAATCCTCCAATGTCGGCCACCGGCCGCTTTCACCGCCGACTCCCGAATGAAAGCTGCAAGACCTCCAAAGTGCTCACATGACTCGCCGGATGAATGTCTCCAATGAATCCTCCAATGTCGCCACCGGCCGTTGCTGGCAAGAGGTCCCGACTATATGAAGAACTCGAGAATGCTCCAGAGGGATCATAGGCTCGATGCTCACACGACGAGTATCCTCAAATTGTCGAATTGGGCCCTTCTTGTAAGGAGAATTTGCCCACGACGTGCTTTCCTCCTCCAGCCCCTGTTCGACCATATTCATATCACCGATAACCCCAGACATGTATACCAGCCTACAAAAACAAGATCACAAGCACCTGGAGAAAAGAGAAACAAAGAAAAGAAAAAAGAAGAAGACAGTGAAGAAACAGAAAACAAAACGACACAAAACCAAAAGCCTAAAGCCTTCCCGCAACGACGCCAAAATTTTTTCCGACCAAATTGTTCTTTCACGTCCGTAATAGTACGAGGTCCTTATAGAGCTGTAAGGTCACCCAAGTCGAATCTCTCGATAAGACTTAACATGGCTACGATTTTATGTCAAACACGTATGTAAAAGAAAAACTAATGTCCTAACATAACGGGTTGTCACGGAAAGGACGAAAGCAGAAATAAAATAAAACAGAAAATAGATGCACTTGGACAACAATAGAATCGATGATAGACTGAATGGAGACGGTGTTCTAGGTTCGAATCTATCCTCGCTATTAAAGAATCAAGGACCGCAACAATGCATAAATCACCCACGCCTCACCAAACGGTCAACACTAATCGATCTCGACACATCAACGTTAGACTCGAACTTAATGACAGGGATCTCTCAATCAACCCACCATCAACTACAAGGATAATTTACTACAAAGCACACAATAGCAAAACCCTACCAAGATATATGATTTATTCAACAATAAACCAACTCTCGATCACTTTCATCCAAACTTATATATAATATAAATCGCCTCGCATATCTTCATAATCAAACATAAGCATACAATCAACCTACACTATTCTTTCGAACATCATGCATGAAGATCATGAAATAAATAATTAATGGATAAGAAATTCTAAATCATCAATTCAATAATCACAATCAAACGAGAACAATCAAACATATATTTCTCAACAAATCGATAATTTATCTCATGATAGAAATTAATCCAATCCCAATTACATAGACATAATAAAACAAGAAAAACTTACAACCATTCATAGACAAATTGCCTTCCAAAATCCGAATCGCATAATCTTAATTGTTAATCCAAGTACAAAATAATTAAATGGAAAGGAAAAGAAAAGAAAGAGAAAGAATTTAAGCGAGCCCGGAGAAATAGGTGAGGCTAGGGTTTCCGGTTTAACTTATATATAGCGTAGTAAAAATCACGCAATACGGACGCGACGCAGCCGGACGCGAGGAGTTTCAGAGAAACAGACGAGACTCCAGACGGACGGATACGACGGACGAGACAACGAGGACGACAGTACCGACGCCCAAGATTCTCGATATACGCCCTCGAGTCAAGCGAGCCGAATACGACGCGACGCAGCTGCAAACGCAGGTGGTCGAGCACCAACGGACGCCGCCACCCCGCCGAACGAGCGGGCATTGGCGGGCGAGACGCCCGATCAGGCGCAGCGCCGGCCAAGACGGCGAGGCGCGATGCGATGAAGGGCGCTGGAAACCCTGGACGGAGGTGTGGATGAGCCGGGCGCTGTGGAAAACGCTACACGGCGGCCGAGGCGTGGCGCTGAAACGCGAGGCGAAGCAGGTCTCAAGACCGACGATAAGGTATTAACGCCGATCCTGCCGGACGGGCACACGTGTGGGCACGCGATCGGCGCTGGCACGCTGGTAGGATCGGCCGGGCCATGCGACGGACGCTGCGCGATTGACGCTCGCCCGCTCTCGCTCTCAACTCGAATTGCGATCCGCTTTACGCCTATGAACTCCTATCGAGATGATCTTCAATATAGATATATCTCGAAAGCTCCATTTCATCCTATTTAATGTCTTTTTCTACAAATATCAAAACAAACAAAGTAAGTCTCGAATCGATAAATAATAATCAAACCAACGCATAAATAGGACAAACTACTAAAATGATATGCAAAATAATACCAAGAATCAAGACAAATTATACTAAACATCTTCGAACGCCTCCTTCCCGATTTCACCGATGGTAGCCGACCTCAAATCGATCTTAGAGAAGACACTCGCCCTTTGAGCTGGTCAAACAGATCGCCGATCCTGGAAGAGGATATCAATTTTGATTGTCAACTTATTCAGCTCTCTCAGTCAATGCACATCCGCATGACCCATCCTTCTTCTCGACGAATGATCCGCGCCCCCACGGTGATACGCTAGGTTGATAAAACTAGATCCAACAACTCGCAATCGCTTTCAGCTTGCAATTTTTAGGTGTCATTTCAGATGGTGCCTTTGACATCGTAACGCCTCCCGGTTCCATCAATAGTGAATTCCACTTGTTCATCAGCGCAAGTCGGCAAGTCCTCGGAACACCTCCGGATATTCACACACCATGGCTCCTTCTTGTAATCGTTATGCGTTCATCGTGTTCAAACTTACCAAGAAAGTTTGATAGCTTCCTTTCGATCATCCTCATCGCCCAAAGGTTAGAGAGATCATCGCACGA